>JAHHZJ010000084.1:0-123653 GCA_021437245.1 Aegilops speltoides
CAAAATCCCTACGCATAGGAAGTGTGTTAGACTTAAAAGTACTAGTGTCGACCCGACTCAATGCCACATCGATCTAGCATGTAACACCTCATATCACTTTTGCGCCTCACGCACGGTATTCACAGGTGTCGCCTTACCTTTGCCGGGACCGCTTTGCCTTTTGGCACATGTATATGGTAGTGTGGCTAGCATCCATATGATAAGGAGCCCGGCTGACATGGCTAGTCGAAACCCAAAGTGCCACAAACTTACAGGACAGGCATCCACGACCCAAGATCGAACGTGTCGGTCATCGAAGAGTGAATCCAGTGCATGTAGCACTGGGCTAGCAGGACTCGTGAACTGGCTGTAGCAGGCTAACAGACTCCGGTATTCATCCGTGACATTTCCGAAGGAGAACAGAACGAAGAAGGACACATGCCGCCAGCCTAAGTGTTCGGAGCAGAGCAAGCTACCATGGCTCGGTGGAGACACTAGGAGACATTTCCCGGTAAGAGAGGCTACTAAGGATAAACAACTAGATAGTCAGATCCCACACATACCAAGCATTTCAATAACATACACACAATATACTCGATATGTGCAAATACAACATGGCATCACAACATGATTCTACGACTCAAGTATGTATTCATTAGGCCCGAGGAGCGAGATATTACAAACAGGGTCTCATGACCCAACTTTCGAGCATACAAATCAAAGCACATGCGAAGCTTAACATGTCCGAATACGACATCTACAAATGAAAAGGGCTGAAAAGCCGACTATCTACCGGATCTCGCCGAGGGCACAAGATCGTAGCTGAGGTAACAAGCTAAACGTCAATTCCACGTGGAACTACTAACGAGACGATGTCTCTCGCAAAAACATAAAATAGGCAAACGTGAGTACAAATGTACCCAGCAAGACATACATCAGAACTAGCTACATATGCATCATTATCAACAAAGGGGTGGTGGAGTTTAATTGCAGCAAGCCAGCTTTGACTCGGTGGCTATCCTAAACTACATCGCAAGTAACTCTTTGACGTGGCGACTACGAGTCCACATATTCACCATGTCAATACACCACTATGGATCCGCTCCGCCTCCCTACGAGAACGCTTATCCATAGCACTCACGCTTATCTTGCGATTTTAGAGTATCCACTTTCACTTGTCTATGAACTGTTATAGGCAACCCAGAAGTCCTTTACCGGACACGGCTATTCAATAGATGATGTTAACCCTACAGGTGTACTTCTTCATACATGTTTCCACCACTTAGCGCCTCGACACGACATGTGCTCGGCAGACTTCAGCTAAAGCCGACGGGTGTAGACCACGACCTACCTAAACACTCAAGTCTCTAGTCCAGGTTTATCGCCTATTCGGGTTCCATCCACGAGGAGATCCGCCGAGTTTCGCCACAGCCCCAAACGATGTGTGCAGAGTTCCCGAGACACCAAACGGCGCCGGACACCATGCCACGTGCCTACCGCATACAGCCCACCCCTACGGTCAGCGCGCACGGCCTCCAGATACTACAAACACGAAACTACTTGCAACTCCCCGGACAGAGAGCTAGGGTGATTAAGAAGTCGAGCGGGTCATATTTCAGGCCCAATGCATGGTAGTAGCTGAATCATGGATCACAAACACGTAACTCAGTTCCTAAGGACGGCTTCAATGAGACAACCCACCATGTACTCCTACATGGCCTCTCACCGCTACCTTTACCAAATCGTGTTCACACACTTAGCTCACACACAGAGGACATGTTCACACACCTCGATTCATCCTCGGATGGATCGACCGACACAACTCTAAGCAATAGCAGCATGACAAACAAGCATGAATGAGTAGGCACATCGTGGCTCAAACAACTCCTACTCATGCTAGTGGGTTTCATCTATTTACTGTGGAATGACAGGTCATGCAAAGGATAAAGGGTTCAGCTACCGCAGCAAGTAACAGATGAATCGTTGTTGTCTGATGCAGAAAAGAGTGCAGGAGCGAGAGTGGGATTGTATCGAATGAACAAGGGGTTTTTCTTGCCCGCACTTCAAGATAGCATTGAGTCTTCATCGTGTCAACGATCACAACGCCGGTACAACGCTCACCGAGGGGAACAACACCGCAAATAGAGAAGAAACACAATCAATGCAATGCACAATATGATGCATGCTATGACATGGCAATATGAATGTGTTTTGGGCTAATGCAAGCTAGAACAGATTAGATGAGTCCATTTGAACCAAAGATTCAAATGCAAACCCATTATATGAAGTCATAAAGGTGCATTAACTTGTTTCACCTAAACAGCAAGGTTAATGTGTTCTAACATGCATGAAACCAAGTGTATGGATAGATTGGATTTTTCTGATCATTTTACATATATAGCTTATTTTATTTGGGGTTATAGATTAATTTCTATGATTTTGTAGTTTAGGCATTTTCTCGAATTTCCTATATATAAATACAAGAAATGTTTTATTACGCCGCAGTCAACTGGTCGGCCAGGTCAAACCTGACCCGTGGGACCCATACGCCGTTGTCTCAGCTGGTTTGGGTGTATGATAGTGGGACCGTCAACGCTGACTTGACAAAGTCAAATACACGCTGGGTCCACATAGTTAGTACTAATCTTAATGTAAAATTAGACTAACCTAATTAGACACCGGGACCCACATGGCGTGGCTCTAGGGGTGGTTTAGCCGGGTCATTAGTGGCTAATGATGAGCCATGTCATCACCGGAGTCACGGCGACCACCATTTCAAGGCGGCGGAGATCGCGGGATCTTGCTACAGCCCACGGTTTGAGGCGGGTTTGCTCCACGGCTTCCCCGTGTTCTCGCCGATCTAGTGGTAGTAGTGCAGCAGCTGGGATGGTCGGGTTGACGACGCAGCACTTTGCGGCGACCGAGTTCGTGCACGCCGACACGACGCTGGTGCACGGAGGACGAGCCGGTTGCTACGAAGTCCCGCAGACTCGCGCCGAGGGGTAGGCTCGAATGCATCGTGGGTGCGCTTAGCTACTAAGGGCGCCATGGCCGGGCGGCGGGAGCTGCCGCCCGGTCGATGGTTAGATAGCTAAGTAGGCTACGGGTCATGGGGGAACGGCAGAGGCTCACCGCGGTTCTTCCGGTGCTTTCAGGCGGCAGGGGAGGCATTGGGTCCGCTAAACGACGACGGGATCTCCGCAACCGAGGTCGAAATGGCGGCATGGCGAGGCTTCAGGCGTCCGGGCAGTAGCTCAATGAGGAGGTCGAGACGCATACGGAGCTCTGGCTCATCAAGGTATGGGTGGTTGGCAGGAGAAGAGCTGCGACGATGATGCTGGTGGTTGGCATGAGGAGACAGAGGAGGGAGAGTAGGAGGATCGCCGAGGGGTCGGGGGGGTTATGGTTGCTCACCACTCTGCAATGGTAAGGAAGTGGGTGGAGGGCACGTGCTGGCCACAAGCGGCCACGCCTCATCCTCCCGCAAAGGAGAAAGACGACAGGAGGAGGTGGTGGTTGGGCCATTGTCTGCCACCGGGCCGCCTGTGTACATAGGTAGGTCCGTACTCTCTCTCTTATTTATTGTTTCGCTTATTATTCTTTAGTCTTTAGGGCTTTATTTAAAATACTTAAACAGATCCAAAAATCATGAAACTAATCATGGCTACTGTTTAGAATATATCCAACAATAAACATTTTAGTTTATGATTATTTGAGCATTTAAAATATTTTATAGTATTTAAAAGCCCAAATGCAAATAGAGTATGATTTAATTAATCCGTAAATAACCTAGTAATAGGTTCATCATTTTTGGCGAGGTTTTCACCTTTATCAAATCATGAACATTTTCAAAGGCATTTTGGTTCATTGAAAATGATTTTATTTGAGCCTATTTGCATACATTTGGTGCTAGGGTTTAAACAATCCCCATTTCAAGTTTTTTAAATTTAAACATGATGCGATATGCTTATGGAGAGACAAGCAAGGCCAATCGGGATGTGACAACTCACCCCACTAAACAAGAATCTTTCTCGAGAGTCAAAACGTGAGGTAAGAGGAAAGGGTCACAAAACTATCACAATCTTCATGATCCATTCGCCTCTTGAAGATGTTTACTCATTGCTTCAAATCGACCTTGACGCCTTTGCTTCGTAGATCTTCATTCAACATGATGACAAGAAGAAAGGAAAACTTAGAAGGATCGATCTCCTCAAGATCGAACAACTTAGGATCAACTCATGGATTGAGACATGGAAACATCTCTCAAGCTAAGACATGAAGCATACATCCAAGGAATGGAGTGAGATAGATTTAGGTTCACTAGGTAGACAAATAATTCTACAATTAAGAAGTGGTGAATGGTTGTCACTCCGCTTGCTTTGAAGATTATACTTGGCTTTTCCCCTCTTCTTGGCTTGTTTTTCCGAGAGCCTTGGCTAGAAGAGCCTCAAAAGTTTCCTCAACATTTTCTAAATTTGAAATTTTAGTAACTTCAAATAGAAGTGAATAAAACTAAACAAGATTGGTAGCAATTCATCTCTACAAGTGCTCAGAGCCTATATCATGCATTGAATTGCTTGGGACCTATGATAAGGAGATCAAAAATCACAAAGAAATGAGCTAGAACTCGTACTTGAGCTGATGGGGATATTTTTGGGAAGATGAAGTGTGTGAGTGTGGGTAAGTGGGAGGCGGGCCACCAGGCCCACGACAGGCAATGGCAAGGGGCTCCACTCGTGGGCCCGGTGTCTTTCCCTGTAGTGATTTATGCCAAAATCCTCAAATATTCCATATAAAAATCATACTAAATTTGCAAGGCATTTGGAGCACTTTATTTTCGGATATTTTTAGTGCAACGGATAATCGAAATAGATGATAATACTATTTGTGCTTTTACTTATTCTAAATAATGTAGTAAAAAGAGGTACGTAAGGTTGTGCTTCTAATTTCATCCTTCTCGTGATCATCAAAATGAATCCACTAACAAGGTTGATCAAGTCTTGTTAACAAACTCATTCCAATAACACGGAACCGAGGAAATTTTGAATAACACTGTTACCTCAACGGGATATGAAAACCCAACAACAAGAATATCATACTTTTCTTGACAAGAGGGAGAGGAAATTCAAAACCTCCAATAATAATAGTTGAGCTTTTCCAATAGAATTCATGCTATGAACTTGAGCTTGTTTCTAAAAGTGTATTGTATGCTCATTACCATTAACATGAAAAGTGACATTACCTTTGTTGCAATCAATAACAGCCCCTCACAGTATTAAGAAAAGGTCTACCAAGGATAATAGACATAGTATCCTCCCTGAATATCAAGAAAACAAAGTCCGTTAAGATAGTGACATTTGCAACTACAACAGCACATCCTCACAAATACCGACAGTATAGCAATGATTTATCAACCATTTGCAAAGATATTTCAGAGGTGTCAACTTATTCAATTCAAGTCATTTATATAAAGAGAGAGGCATAACACTAACACCGCTCCAAGATCACATAAAGCGTTTAACATAATTTCTTTTAATAGAGCATGGTATAGTTGGTACACCCGATCTCCAAGTTTCTTTTGGTATTCCACCTTAAAAGTGTAATTAGTAAGCATGGTGGAAATTTCAGCCCTAAGATTTTCTTTATTTGTGATGATATCCTTCATATACTTAGCATAAGGATTTACTTTCAAAGATATCGCTTAAGTTTATACGTAAGAAAATAGGTCTAATCATTTAGCAAAGCGCCAAAATCCTCATCATCCTTTGTTGGATGGTTTAGGAGGAAAGGCATGGGTTTTCTAACCCATGGTTCTCTCACTCGGCTTCCTAGCAACCAAATCTCTTATCATAACGTTGATTCTTTGATTGTGGGTTATCAAGATCAACAAAGAGGTTCAACCTCTACTTCATTGTTTTTGCTGTGTTGAGCATCAACATGAACATTATCATTAACATTATCACTAGGTTCATGTTCATCACCGATTGTGTTTCAACATAAGAAATATAAATATCATTGGGATTCTCAAGTGTGTCTAGTAGGTTCACTAGAAGCATGCAAAGTCCTATCATTTTATTTTTTCTTCTTTTGGAAGAACTAGGTGCCTCTAAATTGTTTCTCCGAGAATCCTTCATTCTCTTAGGGTGGCTTCGTGATACAAAGGTTCCTCACTATTCTACTAGTTCTAGTAGCCACTCTAACAGCAAAGTCATTTTATTATTTAATTCATCAAGCAAATCATTTTGGGCTTTCAAGATTGCTCACTTGAGTAGCAAACCATAAGCATATTTGCTAACGAGTTTGAGTTCATCTTTAACTCTAGCCAGATTATCGCCACATCGCCCTAACTCAAAAGCATTATTTTTAACTCTACCAACATAAGCATTAAAACTTTCTGTATAGCCATAAAGTCATCAAATTCATCAGCAAGGCTATGAAATTTAGTAGAGGAAATTTCAACTTTATCATATCTATAGAGAGAATTTACCTTACTACCCGTGTCGGGTTATCAAGACAATGTGGTTCTTCAACAAAGTGTATATTAAGACCATGTATTTCTTCAATAGGAGGTAAATTTTAACATCTTCAGCTTTTACTCTTTTCTTTCATTGATTTCTTTGCTTCTTGCATATCTTCAGATCGAGAAATAAAACACCTCTTATTTGGAGGGTTTAGAATAGGCTCAGAGTTGGCTCAATTGGTTCAGAATTACTCAGAATTGGCCCGAAGATTCCAATTATTTCATTGGTCAACATATTATTCAACAAAGATTTCAGCTTCACGACGTCTTTCCTTGAAAACACAACCAACACAACTATCCAAGTAGTCCTTGGAAGCACTTGTTAGTCCATTATAAAAGATATCAAGTATTTCATTTTCTTGAGAGGATGATCAGCAAAGTATTATAATCAAGAAGCCTCCCCAAGCTAGGAGACTCTCTTCTTTGATTTGTACAAAATTATATATTTCAAGCAAGGCAGCTTGTTTCTTATGAGCAGGAAATATTTAGCAGAGAAGTAATAAATCATATCCCGGGACTACGACACAACTGTGAGCAAGAGAATTATACCAAGTCTTAGCATCACCCTTTAATGAGAACGGAAATATCTTAAGGATATAAAAATAGACTTCATCATAAGTAAATAGGGTGGCTATGTCATTCAACTTGGTAAGATATGCCACAACAGCCTGGATTCAAGGCCATAGAAAGGATCAGATTCAACTAAAGTAATAATTTTAGGATCAACAGAGAATTCATAATCCTTATCAAGAATACGATAGGTGAAGTAGCAAAAGCAGGTCGTTTCATTCTAGCATTAAGAGATTGCTGCCCATTTAGCTAATAATTTCTTAAGATCATATCTATCATTGCAAGCAAATATTTCCTAGAAGCTTCTTCATTCATAACATAACCTCAGAACAACATGCAATGCATAATCATTGGGAGAATCATCATCACTATCATCAATAATAGCATCTTCAATAATTTCATTCTAACTCTAGCAAGTTGTTCATCAAGAAATTCACCTAATGGCAAAGTAGTATCACGCATGTAAGTAGTTTCATCATGCATAGTGCAGTGTGGCATCACAATAACATGCATATATCAAAATCTCAGCGTAGAGGTGGTTTAGGTGTCGCAAGTTTACTAATAATGAAGGAGAATCTAGTCCAGAGCTAGATGGCGTTCCTTACCTCCCTCGTAGTTGAGGGCAAAATCTTGGCTCATTGCCTTCAAGTTCTTCATAGTGATCAACATATATAAATCCCAAGTGACTCGTAGAATAGAGCTATGATCCCCGCAACGGCGCCGTAAATTAGTCTTGATAACCCACAAGTGTAGGGATCGCAACAGCTTTCGAGGGTAAAGTATTCAACCCAAATTTATTGATTCACAAGGGGAGCCAAAGAATATTCTTGAGTATTAGCATTTGAGTTGTCAATTAAACCACACCGGATAACTTAGTATCCGCAGCAAAGTGTTTAGTAGCAAAAGTGGTATGATAATAGGTAAGTAAAAAGTAAAGATAATTGTTTTTGGGTTTTGTAGTAGTTGTAATAGTAATGAAAAGTAAATAAGCTAAGAACAATATATGAAAAGTTCGAGGCAATGGATCGCTGATGGCTAATTATGCCGGATGCATTCTCGTAATAGCTATAACATAGGGTGACGCAATAAAGCTCCAGTCATCAATGTAATGTAGGCATGTATTCCGAAATAGTCACGTTTTATGGAAAAGAACTTGCATAACATCTGTCCTACCTCCCCGTGGCGCGGGCTCTAGCGGAAACTAAGGGATATTAAGGCCTCCTTTAATAGACAACCGAATAAAGCATTAGCACATAGTGAATACATGAACTCCTCAAACTACGGTCATCACCAAGAAGCATCCCGATTATTGTCACTTCGGGTTGTCGGATCATAACACATAATAGGTGACTATAGACTTGCAAGATAGGATCAAGAACACACAAATATTCGTGAAAACATAATAGGTTCAGATTCAAATCATGGCACTGGCCCTAGTGACAAGCATTAAGCATAGCAAATTCATAGCAACATCAATCTCGTAATGAGTGGATACTAGGATCAAACCCTAACAAAACTAACTTGATTACATGGTAATTCATCCAACCCATCACCGCCCAAAGAAGACTACGATGGAATTACTCACGCACGGCGTGAGCATCATGAAATTGGTGATGGAGGATGGTTGATGATGACGATGGCGACGATCCCTCTCCGAGCCCCAACAGACTCCATCAGCCCTCCCGAGAGAGATTAGGCTTGCGGGCTCCGTGTCGAAACGCGATGAAACTTTTTTCTATGATTTTTTTCTCCGAACGAATATATGGAGTTGAGTTGAGGTCAGGTCCAGGGTCCCACGAGATAGGAGGGTGCACCTTATGGGGCGCCGCTCGTGGACAGCCGTGGCCCTCGTATTTCTTTTCGCCTAAATTTTATTAATTCCAAAAGTGACTATGATTTTCGTGACATTCCAGAACTTTTCTTTTCTACACATAAAATAACATCATGGCAGCTCACTAAAAAATACACATCCGGTTAGTTTCATTCAAATCATGCAAGTTAGAGTCCAAAACAAGGGCAAAGTGTTGGAAAAGTAGATACGTTGAGACGATCAACAACCAACTAATATATGGTTGCAGCCAACGGGGAGAACAACATAGAACTTGAACTCGACATAGAACTTGAAGAAGGACTTGAGAAATCACGAACAGATCTCAAACCCTGTTACAAGAATAAGCCTCGACAACGAACAACCGCCTCCATCGCTCTAAAATCGCAAAGTAAGTGCCTCGACGGCATCCTCGCTAGCTTTCGAACCGTAGCGTGACAAGTGATCGTGTTCACCAACTACACCTCTCTCGCTTTGCAATTAAAAGAACAAAGAGGTGCAATTTAAAGCACTATCCGTGCAACATGCTCGCTTGTCAGGCAACTAAGTGGGTTGTATTTGCAACTAAAAAGGATATGTATATAGTGTGGGAGTTGGCTTGCCTAGTATTCTCATCATCCGCCTCCGGGATATGCCCGACCCAATACACAATGGTCTGATAAAGCTTGTTGATCGGCTAGTTGGAGTCAAGGTCTTTTGTTGTAATCAATGAATAGAGACCTTTGAGATGCTCCGCCTTATTACCCTCCTCCGCCTCGTGGCAATGTGGTCCTCAAGAATCGCTGCGGCGAATCACCGGTTCTCCGCGATATCGGGTGTGGCGTTGTCCGGTGATCCAATATCCGCCGGTGAGCTAATCCTTGCCAAAGATCGCAAAGAACGCGATCCTTCATTCGCCGTCATGGGTCCAACTCATCCTCATCTATGACAACCACATTTGCTTCCCCTGCTTGGCCGGGCCGAAGTGCCGCAAAGATGCCCAAAGATCATGATCTATGCCCTGTGTCAAAAGTTGGTGCATCGCAGCACTCGCCACCATGATACGTAAGAATTTGATCCAAGGTGATTGAAGGCCGTGGGCATCTTCATAAGACATTCACAGTGCATCGCTCACGACCGTTCACAAAGAATGTTGTGGTTGGCGGCCTGGGAGGCTTGCACTGCTACAATGTTGAACACTCCTCTTGTGTTAGTGTGTTCAAAATCAACTCTTGTGATGCAGACGTGCTTGGATGCTCTATGGTAGCTCTGGAGACGGCATTGATTAACAACCTCCTTCCGTGTTTGGCATTGAAGAATCTCTATGAATTGTCACCTTGGGGCTTGCGTCGTGCTGAGTCTTCCAACAACTCGCTAGTTTTGATTGTGACCACTTCAGCGGTACACCGGTATCTTAGCTGGCACCTTTGTTTAAGTTGGCACTCAAATAGCGTAACTTGGCAGTCCCGCAAGGCTATCGTGGCACGTTGTTTTGTCTCGTGTCCGACCACACACCTTCTCCACTGCTCCTCCTTTGTGCCCTTGGCAAACTTGACAATCTTTTGCGCTTAGCTGGTTTAGGTGGGGCTGCTGATGCATTTAATCTTCCCTTGATTTGTTGAACTCCCCGTGATGGTTGTAGGCTCAAGTGTATTGCCGATACATCTTCAGGATGGTTGGCTCTTCGATCACTACACATGGGGCTATGCTTAGCGCTACCTTCCTAGTCCACATTTATTAATGCATCCGCCTCAAAGATTCGTTGCTTGGTTTGAGGCAATCTATTCTTCTTCATTGTAACTTTACTCTTTCCGACCACATGAGGGTTTGCCAGATGCTTCTTGTTTTGCTAGAGCTGATAGTGGAAGTTGCTACAAATATTTCTTGTATTTCTCCTTCAATGAACCCAATCAAGACCCTTCCCTTTCCTCCATGTCAATCGGATTCTTTTCAATTTCACTCAAGAATGATTCTAGTCAATAGCAAAATCAATCTTGTCACACAACTCGCCTCCCCGAACTGCACATGGAAGGTGGTTGGCAAGGCTAGTCATGTTGCATGCCTGAACATGTCAATGCTGCCCCGAGACTCCGCTTCATCATTTTTCTTGACTTTGGCAGATTCTTGTCTTTCCAAAGAAGTTTTGTCAATCAACATCCGTAGTGTGCTCCTCGCTGCTCATTGAGTCATTGCATCAGTGGTTGACAGATCCGCTACTCATCCTATTTGTGTTGTGTACCACGAACCAGGGCATTGTCATCATCATCATCCTAATCACATCGCCTCCATTGGATCCCTCTTGATCATCGTAATCGCATCCTCGCCTTCCGCCTCGCCATCTCCTTCCCTCACTACCATCGATTGCTGCAGCCTTTGTTTCCATCTCCTCTTTGGCCTCATTTTCTTGTTCTTCCTCCTCCGCCTCACTATCTTCTTCCTTGCCCTCCTCCCTCCTTTGTCGCTTTTCCTTTGTCCTCCTCCTCTTCCTCCTCCTCCTCATCATCATCCCTTCTTCTTTGTCATCCTCCTCTTTGTCCTCCTCCTCCTCGATTCATCCTCATATATCTCCCCATCATCTTAAACATCTTGTGGTACTTCCATTTCATCATCTTCCACTCTCCTCATCGAACTCTTCTTCTTGTATAGGTGAAACCCGCTCTTCCTTTTTGGAGCACAGTGATCGAAATGTTCCTGCTGATGTCTGGCTGTACATATGGATCAACATCCGTTCCTTATCATCGATCTTGGCAACTACTTCAATGAAGGTGCCAACTTGTTCAGTTATTACCTTGCACAAGTCATTGACCACTTTGGCAATCTTTTGCCTTTTTCTCGATCAACACAACACAAAATTGAGTACTCATTCAATTATAAACAGTTAAAAAAAGAAATGCCGTAAATGATCGAAACTCCTTTATAAAGACTTACCCTGGATTGTACATTAGTGGTAATTTGATGCAACAAATGCTTGAGCTTGCAAAGAACACCACATCGGTGTATGCTCCGTGCCCCTATACTCCTCTTTAAGCTGATGTGAAAAGGAGAAAAGAAAAGGACAAGGTTATCAAAGCAGATATTGTGTTGAACGAAAGGAGAATGTTATAACTTGTGCAACTACAACAAAATGTTGGGCCTGACAGGATTCTACATGAATGCAACTCGCACAAAACAAAAAAAGTGCACCCAAGAGGTCACCAAAAATAAGCCACAATTGTTGTCACACATCCGTGCAACAAGATAAGTAGAACTATGCAACTTGAAACATATGATGTCTCATAAAATAAACATGTGACCACAAAAATAGAGCTACAAGTCGTGTAACTACAGCATTATTGTTAACTCGATTATAGTTTTTGCTAACTACCAAAAAGTGTCTACCTAAATCTCTACCTAAATTTCTACCAACTTGTGCAATCGAACAACATATGCAAACAACCGCAGAACATAAGGACAACCAACCCCAACTAAGGCACTAATAGACAACCAACCTAGTACAAATAGGAAGACAACTAATGCAAAGTGCGTAACATGTGAACATCCAACTAAAAAGGGATGCAACCAACGGTAGAATTTTGTACAACTAAACCAAAATTAGTTCAATCAGCCATTGAATTTTCACAACTGTCACACGTCTGCGCAACAAGATAAGTAAAATCAGGTAACTTGAAACATGTGACCACATGCCAAACTAGAGCTACAAGTTGTGCAACCATAGGCATTATTGTGCTAACTGACATAGCTTTTAAGAACTACCAAGAAGTGTCGAAAAGCTGATCTCAAAATCGATATGCACTACCAAGGAATTAAAATCAAGAAATGAATAGAACATAAAATAGCCATTGTTGAAAAAACAAAAGGAACTCACTTGTAATTTGTCAACACACCAGAGAGATCGTGTCCTTCTTGATCACCTTGGCAATTAGGTTATCGCCCCATGCATTCAATCGTGACGCACAGCTTGCATCGATGTCATGAACGAAAAGGCCAAGGTACGTGATCCGCCACAGAACCAAAAAAAGAAAACCAAATTTCAGTTATTATGAGGGGTATTTTCGTAAACTATGGATGCACAAAAGAAGAAAAACATAAGTGCTAGTTTTCACTGCCATCAAGTGGTACAAGCAGCAAGAAACAGTTTGCTTCGGTCGGTCCATGTTCCTAAAGCTTCATTAATGTGTTCTGCTACAAAAGGCAAATGTTTGTGTTCTTGAGGTTTTGATGATCTAGCATGAGTCCGTAGCACTTTGAGCTCAATTTTACACTCATCGGAAAAAGGCCTATAGATAGATTGACTCTAATGGCGCACCGTGCAAAGTGCGCCACTATTATATACCAATGGCGACTGTCCAAATACGCCATTAGAGTGGAAGATTCTAATGGCGACGCCAATGTGAGCGCCATTAGTATGAATTTTTTTTCCATTTTCCCATACAAACTAATGGCGATATGCAGAACAAATGCGCCATTACTATATATAACTTCTAATGGCGCACGTGCTAGTATGTGCGCCATTATCAGATCCCTCCATCTCATCCTCTCCATCTCGATCTCGATCCTCCATCTCGATCGACCTGACCTCCCGCTAGCTCTACCCATCGCAACCTCCCGCCTCCACCGCCAAGCACTGCCTGCCCCCCAAGAACCCGCACATTTTGAACATGTTTTAATTTTTTACTATTTTATAAAAATATTACATGTTATAATTTAAACAAGTTTGATAAACACAAATAAATATAAAAAACAGTATTTAAAATGCATAAAAATATTATCATATGATTTAAACAAGTTTGAACATATTTAAAGACAAATAATATCTCGATCCCTCCATCTCGATCTCGATCCCTCCATCTCGATCTCGATCCCTCCATCTCGATCGCACTCAAGACCCCTCCCGCTTAGCTCTACCCATCGCAACCTCCTCGCTCCACCGCCGAGCACTGCGCCCCCTCAAGAACCCGCACATTTTGAACATGTTTTTAATTTTTTACTATTTTTTATAAAATATTACACTGTTATAATTTAAACAAGTTTGAACATATTTAAAGACAAATAATATCTCGATCCTCCATCTCGATCTCGATCCTCCATCTCGATCTCGATCCTCCATCTCGATCGACCAAGACCTCCCGCTTAGCTCTACCCATCGCAACCTCCGCTCCACCGCCGAGCACTGCCCGCCCTCACAAGAACCCGCACATTTTGAACATGTGTTTTAATTTTTTACTATTTTTATAAAAATATTACACTGTTATAATTTAAACAAGTTTGATAAACACAAATAAATATAAAAACAGCATTTAAAATGCATAAAAAATATTGGGGATCCCGGAGTCGAACCCAAGACCTCCTGTGGGAGAACGTCACACCACCGAGCTAGTAGAGGGACTTGATGTGGACTGCCTGTGGAATATAACTTGTTGTCTCGAGTGTAATATCTAATGATGACCGTGCCTCAAAAGCGCCATTAGTGTGGATGTACTTATGGCGACCGTGGATGGTGCGCCATTAGTATTGTGCTCCATCCATCCATACCCTCCCCGGTGGCCCACCTCTCCCTCGCCTCGATCCCTCTCTCTCTCGCCTCGATCCACACACTCCGACGCCACGGCTCACACTGGCCGCCTCACGGCCGCCTGGCTCGCCCGAGGTGCTGCCCCTCTCTCCTCGCCTCCTCCCTTCCGGGTCTCTCTCTCCTCGCCTCTCCTGCTCTCCCTGCCCGTTCCTCCCTCTCTCCACCCTGACTGTTTTTTCTCCCGAGTCATAGCGTTAAGGAGGACAGGACGAGCGGTCAGACCAGCAGCACTCTCTCTTCTCCACAGGATTCCTCCTGCATCAGAACCCTAGCTTTTGGGGCGGGTTAACTATCCTACTTTATTATGTTGCATTACTACACTAGAGATGCATACGTGATTCAATTCAGAAATGCTTTGTTTTAAAGATCTTCTTTTCGCTTTTCAGATTGCAAAGATGCAAACAATTACCGAGATGCCGGCTTCAAGTTCTTGGATCAAACAAATGAATTAGTGTGTGGGATTTTAGACTTAATTTTATCCTAGGGTGATTGCAACTGTTGTTATTATATTTTCCGTTTAAATAGATGACCCAACTTTATACTAAAGTTAGTATAAAGTTGAGTCATCTATTTTGGAACGGAGGGAGAAGTTAGTTATACCGAGGAGGTAGTGAGGTTTTCAGAATAAGTAAAGAGAATGAACACTTGGCTAGCCTAAAGTTTGATGATCATTTTTGTCCGCTGCACCAAGTTGCTAGAATAGAAAGTCAGCTCGCGCCGATGTTCGCACTAGCTAAGATCATTTGTTCGACACACACCAAAATGGCGCCTCGCTTTTATCATGAGGCTGAATGAATGTTCCCAAAATATTCTTTTTGTTTCAATTTTTTCCTGTAGATGGACAGAAGAGGAAGATGCTGATTTAAGCTGTGTCACATGTGCTTATTTCCATGTTTCTACTATAACTATGCTCTCTAGAACAATAAGTATGCAAAAGTGTATTATCAGAAACTAAAGTAGCCAAATGGCCTAAATCAAAATATGCATCGCTTCTTAACCACCTTAATGAATCAGATCAGCAAAGAATTGAAACTAGAGCACAATATTCGTCCAAAGAGATTCACCCATGGAGCTGCTCAAGTCATATTTCCATGCCCGTCCGCATACCATTCTAACTTCTTTTGTAACCAAGTGTTCTAGTGGCAGACTAGTACCATTTATAATCTCTCAGCAATCATATGACCGAACCCTTTGGATGTGTTACTCCTGCTATATTGCAAACTTGGAATAATTGTTATGATAGGTCCTACGTCAATCATGGTGTATGCTTTCTTAGGGAAATCATGGTGAATGTTGATCATGATTTTGTAAGTAATATTTTGAGAGGTGAATTAATGCTGATCATGATTTTGTTAAGGTGTTAGTGGACTTGCTATGTTTAGGGTGCCACTTTACGTTGGTGGTATATTGTGGACTTGATTTTAGATGTTGTGGTGGTTCACTTGGTGGTATATTGTTTTGAATTACACTTGTTAGTTTTTTATAAGCAAAACATGCCAATGTATTTTCCATGCTATGATGGAGGCCTTTTTTGCCTTGTCCACCCGAGAGGTTCTTGAGTTTGCTTGAATGTCGATTAACTTCCGCTCCCAGCAATTTCAAGATTTATGTCCTATTTTCAGAAAGGTCATGCTGAAATTTTCCGTGAATTTTAGCATGACTTTGTTAAAATAGGACATGGGGTACTTAATGCATAATTAATGCATGTTTTATGATCTGTTGTAAGGGTACTAATTGGTCTCTTCTCGCTGCTTATCGAGATGGCGGAAGCAGTACCATCACGATCTGCGATACCGCAGCATTTGGTGGATGATTCCAGTTCTTCACTATCATACTTGAGGCTTCAGCTGGATCCATGACGCTGGTATATAAAATGAGAGATCTCCTTCACCCATCTCATTACGATATCTGTTGTTTGCTACATCACTCATTTTCCCAAACCGCAGAGGCTGCCCGATGTGTTTATGAACATGTGATGGGTGAAGATCCGCCAATAATGTGAAGCTGCGACAGCCGCAGCGGGTTTCGAGGCGTGGATGTGCAACATGATCAAGAAGGGCATGTACTTGTCTCTGTGGGTGGGAGAACTTCTACCGCGCTCACGACTGCAAGTACTGGGGTACTTCTTGTTCAGTACGCATTTACGACGCCAACATGCTCATCGTGAAGGTGTACAACAAGACTATGTGTCGTGCGATACGCCGATGATGATGCCGACGCTCGCCTCTTCTTATTCCTCTACATTTGGCTTTGTCTCACATCGATTGTTAACGGTCATTGTTGCATTTTGGACAGTAGGAGCAGAAGAATGACATCACACAAATAAAGCAAAGAATACTATGGTCAGAGCGAAGTCAGAATGATTCCGGCAGAGCGACACAGCAATGATTCGCACCAAGATAGACAACAAGAAGGATGATCCGGACTGGAGTGCGGAGAAGAGGAGCAGAGGATGGGCATCAGCGAGGATGACCTAGCGCCGGTGGTGGCCGACCAAGGGCAAGAGATGGTGGCGACCATGGGCAAGAGATGGAGGTGGTGAGGATGACCTAGCGATGGTCGTGCTGGGTGGCCTTTGCGATGGTGGTGGTGCCGACATGACCACGCACCGGTGGTGGCGCCCATGATCCCACACCGGGCAACATGACCACGCCTAATTGTGGTAGAAGACTACATCCCACTACCTCCATCGCCTCCACACCGGGCCGCCTAGGCGCTCGTGGAGATGAAGGAGAAGAAGGAGAAGAACTGCCACTTTGTCGTGTATGTCGATCTCCTATAGGTTAGCTATCCAAAATGATATATATATATACTTAGTTACCTATGTTATCTCTAATATGCTTAGTTTCCTATAGGTTAGCTTCATTTTACCTAAGTTGGCTCTAATATACTAACTTAGAGCTTATATGCTTAGTTTCCTATAGGTTAGCTCCAAAATAACTTATGTTAGCACAAATGATCAAGTTTACATAATAAGCTTATAGTCTTTTTCTTAATCTTCTTCTTTTCCAAAATGACATAGGTTAGCTTCATTTTACCTAAGTTGGCTCTAATATACTAGCTTAGACTATGCTTAGTTTCCTATAGGTTAGCTCCAAAATAACTTATGTTAGCACAAATGATCAAGTTTACATAATAAGCTTATAGTCTTTTTCTTAATCTTCTTCTTTTCCAAAACTCTTCTTATTCTTCTTCTAGTCTTCTTCTTTCTTCTTCTAACTTATGTGCCTCGCAGACTTGCTTAAAGCCGACGGGTGTAGACCACCCACCTACCTAAACACTCAAGTCTCTAGTCCGTGTTTATCGCCTATTCGGGTTCCATCCACGAGGAGATCCGCCGAGTTTCGCCACAGCCCCAAACGATGTGTGCGTAGTTCCCGAGACACCAACGGGCGCCTGACACCATGCCACGTGCCTACCGTGATTACAGCCCACCCTTTACGGCCAACAGCAGACGGCCTCCAAAGATACTACAAACACTGTAAACTACTTGCAACTCCCCGGACGAGAGCTAGGGTGATTAAGAAGTCGAGGGTCATATTTCAGGCCCAATGCATGGTAGTAGCTGAATCATGGATCACAAACACGTAACTCAGCCTAAGGACGCTCAATGAGACAACCCACCATGTACTCCTACATGGCCTCTCACCGCTACCTTTACCAAATCGTGTTCACACACTTAGCTCACATGAGGACATGTTCACACCTCTCGATTCATCCTCGATGGATCAGACCGACACAACTCTAAGCAATAGCATGACAAACAAGCATGAATGAGTAGGCACATCGTGGCTCAAACAACTCCTACTCATGCTAGTGGGTTTCATCTATTTATCGTGGAATGACAGTCATGCAAAGGATAAGGTTCAGCTACCGCAGCAAGTAACAGATGAATCGTTGTTGTCCCGATGCAAGAAAAGAGTGCAGGAGCGAGAGAGTGGGATTGTATCGGAATGAACAAGGGGTTTTTCTTGCCGCACTTCAAGATAGCATTGAGTCTTCATCGTCAACGATCACAACGCCGGTACAACGCTCACCGAGGGGGAACAACACCAAATAGAGAAGAAACACAATCAATGCAATGCACAATATGATGCATGCTATGACATGGCAATATGAATGTGTTTTGGGCTAATGCAAGCTAGAACAGATTAGATGAGTCCATTTGAACCAAAGATTCAAATGCAAACCCATTATATGAAGTCATAAAGGTGCATTAACTTGTTTCACCTAAACAGCAAGGTTAATGTGTTCTAACATGCATGAAACCAAGTGTATGGATAGATTGGATTTTTCTGATCATTTTACATATATAGCTTATTTTATTTGGGGTTATAGATTAATTTCTATGATTTTGTAGTTTAGGCATTTTCTCGAATTTCCTATATATAAATACAAGAAATGTTTTATTACGCCGCAGTCAACTGGTCGGCCAGGTCAAACCTGACCCGTGGGACCCATACGCCGTTGTCTCAGCTGGTTTGGGTGTATGATAGTGGGACCGTCAACGCTGACTTGACAAAGTCAAATACACGCTGGGTCCACATAGTTAGTACTAATCTTAATGTAAAATTAGACTAACCTAATTAGACACCGGGACCCACATGGCGTGGCTCTAGGGGTGGTTTAGCCGGGTCATTAGTGGCTAATGATGAGCCATGTCATCACCGGAGTCACGGCGACCACCATTTCAAGGCGGCGGAGATCGCGGGATCTTGCTACAGCCCACGGTTTGAGGCGGGTTTGCTCCACGGCTTCCCCGTGTTCTCGCCGATCTAGTGGTAGTAGTGCAGCAGCTGGGATGGTCGGGTTGACGACGCAGCACTTTGCGGCGACCGAGTTCGTGCACGCCGACACGACGCTGGTGCACGGAGGACGAGCCGGTTGCTACGAAGTCCCGCAGACTCGCGCCGAGGGGTAGGCTCGAATGCATCGTGGGTGCGCTTAGCTACTAAGGGCGCCATGGCCGGGCGGCGGGAGCTGCCGCCCGGTCGATGGTTAGATAGCTAAGTAGGCTACGGGTCATGGGGGAACGGCAGAGGCTCACCGCGGTTCTTCCGGTGCTTTCAGGCGGCAGGGGAGGCATTGGGTCCGCTAAACGACGACGGGATCTCCGCAACCGAGGTCGAAATGGCGGCATGGCGAGGCTTCAGGCGTCCGGGCAGTAGCTCAATGAGGAGGTCGAGACGCATACGGAGCTCTGGCTCATCAAGGTATGGGTGGTTGGCAGGAGAAGAGCTGCGACGATGATGCTGGTGGTTGGCATGAGGAGACAGAGGAGGGAGAGTAGGAGGATCGCCGAGGGGTCGGGGGGGTTATGGTTGCTCACCACTCTGCAATGGTAAGGAAGTGGGTGGAGGGCACGTGCTGGCCACAAGCGGCCACGCCTCATCCTCCCGCAAAGGAGAAAGACGACAGGAGGAGGTGGTGGTTGGGCCATTGTCTGCCACCGGGCCGCCTGTGTACATAGGTAGGTCCGTACTCTCTCTCTTATTTATTGTTTCGCTTATTATTCTTTAGTCTTTAGGGCTTTATTTAAAATACTTAAACAGATCCAAAAATCATGAAACTAATCATGGCTACTGTTTAGAATATATCCAACAATAAACATTTTAGTTTATGATTATTTGAGCATTTAAAATATTTTATAGTATTTAAAAGCCCAAATGCAAATAGAGTATGATTTAATTAATCCGTAAATAACCTAGTAATAGGTTCATCATTTTTGGCGAGGTTTTCACCTTTATCAAATCATGAACATTTTCAAAGGCATTTTGGTTCATTGAAAATGATTTTATTTGAGCCTATTTGCATACATTTGGTGCTAGGGTTTAAACAATCCCCATTTCAAGTTTTTTAAATTTAAACATGATGCGATATGCTTATGGAGAGACAAGCAAGGCCAATCGGGATGTGACAACTCACCCCACTAAACAAGAATCTTTCTCGAGAGTCAAAACGTGAGGTAAGAGGAAAGGGTCACAAAACTATCACAATCTTCATGATCCATTCGCCTCTTGAAGATGTTTACTCATTGCTTCAAATCGACCTTGACGCCTTTGCTTCGTAGATCTTCATTCAACATGATGACAAGAAGAAAGGAAAACTTAGAAGGATCGATCTCCTCAAGATCGAACAACTTAGGATCAACTCATGGATTGAGACATGGAAACATCTCTCAAGCTAAGACATGAAGCATACATCCAAGGAATGGAGTGAGATAGATTTAGGTTCACTAGGTAGACAAATAATTCTACAATTAAGAAGTGGTGAATGGTTGTCACTCCGCTTGCTTTGAAGATTATACTTGGCTTTTCCCCTCTTCTTGGCTTGTTTTTCCGAGAGCCTTGGCTAGAAGAGCCTCAAAAGTTTCCTCAACATTTTCTAAATTTGAAATTTTAGTAACTTCAAATAGAAGTGAATAAAACTAAACAAGATTGGTAGCAATTCATCTCTACAAGTGCTCAGAGCCTATATCATGCATTGAATTGCTTGGGACCTATGATAAGGAGATCAAAAATCACAAAGAAATGAGCTAGAACTCGTACTTGAGCTGATGGGGATATTTTTGGGAAGATGAAGTGTGTGAGTGTGGGTAAGTGGGAGGCGGGCCACCAGGCCCACGACAGGCAATGGCAAGGGGCTCCACTCGTGGGCCCGGTGTCTTTCCCTGTAGTGATTTATGCCAAAATCCTCAAATATTCCATATAAAAATCATACTAAATTTGCAAGGCATTTGGAGCACTTTATTTTCGGATATTTTTAGTGCAACGGATAATCGAAATAGATGATAATACTATTTGTGCTTTTACTTATTCTAAATAATGTAGTAAAAAGAGGTACGTAAGGTTGTGCTTCTAATTTCATCCTTCTCGTGATCATCAAAATGAATCCACTAACAAGGTTGATCAAGTCTTGTTAACAAACTCATTCCAATAACACGGAACCGAGGAAATTTTGAATAACACTGTTACCTCAACGGGATATGAAAACCCAACAACAAGAATATCATACTTTTCTTGACAAGAGGGAGAGGAAATTCAAAACCTCCAATAATAATAGTTGAGCTTTTCCAATAGAATTCATGCTATGAACTTGAGCTTGTTTCTAAAAGTGTATTGTATGCTCATTACCATTAACATGAAAAGTGACATTACCTTTGTTGCAATCAATAACAGCCCCTCACAGTATTAAGAAAAGGTCTACCAAGGATAATAGACATAGTATCCTCCCTGAATATCAAGAAAACAAAGTCCGTTAAGATAGTGACATTTGCAACTACAACAGCACATCCTCACAAATACCGACAGTATAGCAATGATTTATCAACCATTTGCAAAGATATTTCAGAGGTGTCAACTTATTCAATTCAAGTCATTTATATAAAGAGAGAGGCATAACACTAACACCGCTCCAAGATCACATAAAGCGTTTAACATAATTTCTTTTAATAGAGCATGGTATAGTTGGTACACCCGATCTCCAAGTTTCTTTTGGTATTCCACCTTAAAAGTGTAATTAGTAAGCATGGTGGAAATTTCAGCCCTAAGATTTTCTTTATTTGTGATGATATCCTTCATATACTTAGCATAAGGATTTACTTTCAAAGATATCGCTTAAGTTTATACGTAAGAAAATAGGTCTAATCATTTAGCAAAGCGCCAAAATCCTCATCATCCTTTGTTGGATGGTTTAGGAGGAAAGGCATGGGTTTTCTAACCCATGGTTCTCTCACTCGGCTTCCTAGCAACCAAATCTCTTATCATAACGTTGATTCTTTGATTGTGGGTTATCAAGATCAACAAAGAGGTTCAACCTCTACTTCATTGTTTTTGCTGTGTTGAGCATCAACATGAACATTATCATTAACATTATCACTAGGTTCATGTTCATCACCGATTGTGTTTCAACATAAGAAATATAAATATCATTGGGATTCTCAAGTGTGTCTAGTAGGTTCACTAGAAGCATGCAAAGTCCTATCATTTTATTTTTTCTTCTTTTGGAAGAACTAGGTGCCTCTAAATTGTTTCTCCGAGAATCCTTCATTCTCTTAGGGTGGCTTCGTGATACAAAGGTTCCTCACTATTCTACTAGTTCTAGTAGCCACTCTAACAGCAAAGTCATTTTATTATTTAATTCATCAAGCAAATCATTTTGGGCTTTCAAGATTGCTCACTTGAGTAGCAAACCATAAGCATATTTGCTAACGAGTTTGAGTTCATCTTTAACTCTAGCCAGATTATCGCCACATCGCCCTAACTCAAAAGCATTATTTTTAACTCTACCAACATAAGCATTAAAACTTTCTGTATAGCCATAAAGTCATCAAATTCATCAGCAAGGCTATGAAATTTAGTAGAGGAAATTTCAACTTTATCATATCTATAGAGAGAATTTACCTTACTACCCGTGTCGGGTTATCAAGACAATGTGGTTCTTCAACAAAGTGTATATTAAGACCATGTATTTCTTCAATAGGAGGTAAATTTTAACATCTTCAGCTTTTACTCTTTTCTTTCATTGATTTCTTTGCTTCTTGCATATCTTCAGATCGAGAAATAAAACACCTCTTATTTGGAGGGTTTAGAATAGGCTCAGAGTTGGCTCAATTGGTTCAGAATTACTCAGAATTGGCCCGAAGATTCCAATTATTTCATTGGTCAACATATTATTCAACAAAGATTTCAGCTTCACGACGTCTTTCCTTGAAAACACAACCAACACAACTATCCAAGTAGTCCTTGGAAGCACTTGTTAGTCCATTATAAAAGATATCAAGTATTTCATTTTCTTGAGAGGATGATCAGCAAAGTATTATAATCAAGAAGCCTCCCCAAGCTAGGAGACTCTCTTCTTTGATTTGTACAAAATTATATATTTCAAGCAAGGCAGCTTGTTTCTTATGAGCAGGAAATATTTAGCAGAGAAGTAATAAATCATATCCCGGGACTACGACACAACTGTGAGCAAGAGAATTATACCAAGTCTTAGCATCACCCTTTAATGAGAACGGAAATATCTTAAGGATATAAAAATAGACTTCATCATAAGTAAATAGGGTGGCTATGTCATTCAACTTGGTAAGATATGCCACAACAGCCTGGATTCAAGGCCATAGAAAGGATCAGATTCAACTAAAGTAATAATTTTAGGATCAACAGAGAATTCATAATCCTTATCAAGAATACGATAGGTGAAGTAGCAAAAGCAGGTCGTTTCATTCTAGCATTAAGAGATTGCTGCCCATTTAGCTAATAATTTCTTAAGATCATATCTATCATTGCAAGCAAATATTTCCTAGAAGCTTCTTCATTCATAACATAACCTCAGAACAACATGCAATGCATAATCATTGGGAGAATCATCATCACTATCATCAATAATAGCATCTTCAATAATTTCATTCTAACTCTAGCAAGTTGTTCATCAAGAAATTCACCTAATGGCAAAGTAGTATCACGCATGTAAGTAGTTTCATCATGCATAGTGCAGTGTGGCATCACAATAACATGCATATATCAAAATCTCAGCGTAGAGGTGGTTTAGGTGTCGCAAGTTTACTAATAATGAAGGAGAATCTAGTCCAGAGCTAGATGGCGTTCCTTACCTCCCTCGTAGTTGAGGGCAAAATCTTGGCTCATTGCCTTCAAGTTCTTCATAGTGATCAACATATATAAATCCCAAGTGACTCGTAGAATAGAGCTATGATCCCCGCAACGGCGCCGTAAATTAGTCTTGATAACCCACAAGTGTAGGGATCGCAACAGCTTTCGAGGGTAAAGTATTCAACCCAAATTTATTGATTCACAAGGGGAGCCAAAGAATATTCTTGAGTATTAGCATTTGAGTTGTCAATTAAACCACACCGGATAACTTAGTATCCGCAGCAAAGTGTTTAGTAGCAAAAGTGGTATGATAATAGGTAAGTAAAAAGTAAAGATAATTGTTTTTGGGTTTTGTAGTAGTTGTAATAGTAATGAAAAGTAAATAAGCTAAGAACAATATATGAAAAGTTCGAGGCAATGGATCGCTGATGGCTAATTATGCCGGATGCATTCTCGTAATAGCTATAACATAGGGTGACGCAATAAAGCTCCAGTCATCAATGTAATGTAGGCATGTATTCCGAAATAGTCACGTTTTATGGAAAAGAACTTGCATAACATCTGTCCTACCTCCCCGTGGCGCGGGCTCTAGCGGAAACTAAGGGATATTAAGGCCTCCTTTAATAGACAACCGAATAAAGCATTAGCACATAGTGAATACATGAACTCCTCAAACTACGGTCATCACCAAGAAGCATCCCGATTATTGTCACTTCGGGTTGTCGGATCATAACACATAATAGGTGACTATAGACTTGCAAGATAGGATCAAGAACACACAAATATTCGTGAAAACATAATAGGTTCAGATTCAAATCATGGCACTGGCCCTAGTGACAAGCATTAAGCATAGCAAATTCATAGCAACATCAATCTCGTAATGAGTGGATACTAGGATCAAACCCTAACAAAACTAACTTGATTACATGGTAATTCATCCAACCCATCACCGCCCAAAGAAGACTACGATGGAATTACTCACGCACGGCGTGAGCATCATGAAATTGGTGATGGAGGATGGTTGATGATGACGATGGCGACGATCCCTCTCCGAGCCCCAACAGACTCCATCAGCCCTCCCGAGAGAGATTAGGCTTGCGGGCTCCGTGTCGAAACGCGATGAAACTTTTTTCTATGATTTTTTTCTCCGAACGAATATATGGAGTTGAGTTGAGGTCAGGTCCAGGGTCCCACGAGATAGGAGGGTGCACCTTATGGGGCGCCGCTCGTGGACAGCCGTGGCCCTCGTATTTCTTTTCGCCTAAATTTTATTAATTCCAAAAGTGACTATGATTTTCGTGACATTCCAGAACTTTTCTTTTCTACACATAAAATAACATCATGGCAGCTCACTAAAAAATACACATCCGGTTAGTTTCATTCAAATCATGCAAGTTAGAGTCCAAAACAAGGGCAAAGTGTTGGAAAAGTAGATACGTTGAGACGATCAACAACCAACTAATATATGGTTGCAGCCAACGGGGAGAACAACATAGAACTTGAACTCGACATAGAACTTGAAGAAGGACTTGAGAAATCACGAACAGATCTCAAACCCTGTTACAAGAATAAGCCTCGACAACGAACAACCGCCTCCATCGCTCTAAAATCGCAAAGTAAGTGCCTCGACGGCATCCTCGCTAGCTTTCGAACCGTAGCGTGACAAGTGATCGTGTTCACCAACTACACCTCTCTCGCTTTGCAATTAAAAGAACAAAGAGGTGCAATTTAAAGCACTATCCGTGCAACATGCTCGCTTGTCAGGCAACTAAGTGGGTTGTATTTGCAACTAAAAAGGATATGTATATAGTGTGGGAGTTGGCTTGCCTAGTATTCTCATCATCCGCCTCCGGGATATGCCCGACCCAATACACAATGGTCTGATAAAGCTTGTTGATCGGCTAGTTGGAGTCAAGGTCTTTTGTTGTAATCAATGAATAGAGACCTTTGAGATGCTCCGCCTTATTACCCTCCTCCGCCTCGTGGCAATGTGGTCCTCAAGAATCGCTGCGGCGAATCACCGGTTCTCCGCGATATCGGGTGTGGCGTTGTCCGGTGATCCAATATCCGCCGGTGAGCTAATCCTTGCCAAAGATCGCAAAGAACGCGATCCTTCATTCGCCGTCATGGGTCCAACTCATCCTCATCTATGACAACCACATTTGCTTCCCCTGCTTGGCCGGGCCGAAGTGCCGCAAAGATGCCCAAAGATCATGATCTATGCCCTGTGTCAAAAGTTGGTGCATCGCAGCACTCGCCACCATGATACGTAAGAATTTGATCCAAGGTGATTGAAGGCCGTGGGCATCTTCATAAGACATTCACAGTGCATCGCTCACGACCGTTCACAAAGAATGTTGTGGTTGGCGGCCTGGGAGGCTTGCACTGCTACAATGTTGAACACTCCTCTTGTGTTAGTGTGTTCAAAATCAACTCTTGTGATGCAGACGTGCTTGGATGCTCTATGGTAGCTCTGGAGACGGCATTGATTAACAACCTCCTTCCGTGTTTGGCATTGAAGAATCTCTATGAATTGTCACCTTGGGGCTTGCGTCGTGCTGAGTCTTCCAACAACTCGCTAGTTTTGATTGTGACCACTTCAGCGGTACACCGGTATCTTAGCTGGCACCTTTGTTTAAGTTGGCACTCAAATAGCGTAACTTGGCAGTCCCGCAAGGCTATCGTGGCACGTTGTTTTGTCTCGTGTCCGACCACACACCTTCTCCACTGCTCCTCCTTTGTGCCCTTGGCAAACTTGACAATCTTTTGCGCTTAGCTGGTTTAGGTGGGGCTGCTGATGCATTTAATCTTCCCTTGATTTGTTGAACTCCCCGTGATGGTTGTAGGCTCAAGTGTATTGCCGATACATCTTCAGGATGGTTGGCTCTTCGATCACTACACATGGGGCTATGCTTAGCGCTACCTTCCTAGTCCACATTTATTAATGCATCCGCCTCAAAGATTCGTTGCTTGGTTTGAGGCAATCTATTCTTCTTCATTGTAACTTTACTCTTTCCGACCACATGAGGGTTTGCCAGATGCTTCTTGTTTTGCTAGAGCTGATAGTGGAAGTTGCTACAAATATTTCTTGTATTTCTCCTTCAATGAACCCAATCAAGACCCTTCCCTTTCCTCCATGTCAATCGGATTCTTTTCAATTTCACTCAAGAATGATTCTAGTCAATAGCAAAATCAATCTTGTCACACAACTCGCCTCCCCGAACTGCACATGGAAGGTGGTTGGCAAGGCTAGTCATGTTGCATGCCTGAACATGTCAATGCTGCCCCGAGACTCCGCTTCATCATTTTTCTTGACTTTGGCAGATTCTTGTCTTTCCAAAGAAGTTTTGTCAATCAACATCCGTAGTGTGCTCCTCGCTGCTCATTGAGTCATTGCATCAGTGGTTGACAGATCCGCTACTCATCCTATTTGTGTTGTGTACCACGAACCAGGGCATTGTCATCATCATCATCCTAATCACATCGCCTCCATTGGATCCCTCTTGATCATCGTAATCGCATCCTCGCCTTCCGCCTCGCCATCTCCTTCCCTCACTACCATCGATTGCTGCAGCCTTTGTTTCCATCTCCTCTTTGGCCTCATTTTCTTGTTCTTCCTCCTCCGCCTCACTATCTTCTTCCTTGCCCTCCTCCCTCCTTTGTCGCTTTTCCTTTGTCCTCCTCCTCTTCCTCCTCCTCCTCATCATCATCCCTTCTTCTTTGTCATCCTCCTCTTTGTCCTCCTCCTCCTCGATTCATCCTCATATATCTCCCCATCATCTTAAACATCTTGTGGTACTTCCATTTCATCATCTTCCACTCTCCTCATCGAACTCTTCTTCTTGTATAGGTGAAACCCGCTCTTCCTTTTTGGAGCACAGTGATCGAAATGTTCCTGCTGATGTCTGGCTGTACATATGGATCAACATCCGTTCCTTATCATCGATAGGAGAAGAAGCGAGAGGAGATGAAAGCAGCGAAATTTTGAAGTGTTTTCTTATATAGAAAGCACCTTTAGTACGGTTGGAGCCACCAACCGGTACTAAAATCTATTTTAACCGAGCCAGCGGCGGAGATCGACCCCTTTAGTACGGGTGGTGGCACAAACGGTACTAAAGGCCCCCTAATGCCGGTTTGTGCCACGACCGGTACTAAAGAAATCTTATTGCAGAGTCTTGATCTTGAAGTTTAGTCCCACCTCGCTAGTCGAGGGCTACGCACTTGGTTTATAAGCCCGGTGCGGTAGCTCTCTCGAGCTCCTCTCCTAATAAGGCCTCTTGGGCCTACTGTCCTCCTCGCCTTGTTGGCGGCCCTGGGCCTTTGCGGGCTGCATCTGCCCGATGAAAGGTTGTTAATAAGCTAGTCGTATGTAGGCGCTTTGGCCCGGTTAGCGGACTTTTTTCTTAAATTTTTTTGCTTTATTTTTTTTGTTTTATTTATTTTTGAGTTGTTTTTTGCTGTATTTAGAGTTTCTTTGTGAATATTTTTGCTTTAGGTACAAAAATTACAAACTTTCTATTAGTGCGGTAGATTTCAAATTTGAATAGTTTAAATTTTGAATTATTTGAAATTTGTGTGAATCACTAGTTTGTGAATAACTTAACTTTGAAAAAGTTTTTTCGATGGTTCTTTTTCTTATGTTCAATATTAGTGTGTTTTATCATTATATTCAATTTAGTAATGCTTAGGTTATTTAAAAATGAAATGCCTTTATATGATTCAGTTTTAAGTGAAACCACGATACTTGAAAGTGATTGTCCATTTTGTACGAAGTGCATCCAGTTTTGCCGTAACCCTCTCTACTTTCTTGCACATGCTATTTGTATGAAATTATGATACCATGCCAACTTTCAACCTTTTACGAGTTCACATGAATTGCTTTTCAATTTCGAGGTCATTTATTTGGAAAAAATCAGTAAATGCATGAAAAGAATTTGTTTGCACATAAAATTTCTTCACGTTTCAAATGCCAAAACACATAACTACCCTAACTATTACAGACATTCCCTCACAGGTGTGAAACACGGAAGAAAGTGATGATAGTGAAGCCGATCACATCGAGATCTTTGGGTGTGAAACTTTTTCTTCAGCGTGTGTCCCTTTGCGCCCGTAACCATGGAAAATCTTCATCATTTAACGGGATGCTCGGGTCAATATTCACTTGTGAATGGAGCAATTTCATCAAACTTTTCATAATCTTGACTTATGCATCTTGTCATCCACTCCCACGATGTTTCTCTTCCCAAAAAGAACTATGTGCGCTTTGGCTCATCGTGCGATGCATTAAGCTTCCTTATCTTTTCTTTTCTTGGCTTGGTAGACATGTCCTTCACATAGAAAACCTGTGCCACATCATTGGCTAGGGCGAATGGTTAAATCTGCATCATAAGATTGTTGAGATCCTTGTTGTCATTCCGTCTGCGGGTCTTCCGTTACCCGCCTCGTGTCATATTGACCCATTTGCACGAAACAAAGGGACCTTTAAACCACGTCGATAGTCAAGTTCCCATATGTCACGTATATAACCATAATATGTTTCATTTCCGTCTTGGTTTACGCATCAGCGGACACCACTATTTTGGTTGGTGCTCTTCTTATCTTGGGCGATCGTGTAAAATGTATTACCATTTATCTCGTACCCTTTGAAAGTCATTATATTCGAAGATGGTAGCGGGACAGCAAATACAGGTCATCTTCAATAGAGGTGGCATGCATAGTGCGTATGCGCAACCAGTTGGCGAAACTCCTTGTTTGTTCACGTGTAATCCACTCATCGAGACCGCTCCGGTGTTTGGGCGTAGCAAATTCTTGTGTTCATCCATATCACGGAGCCACCAAGGTGGAATTACAGTAGAAGCGTGTAGTGTGCTTGATGAGAGAATGTTAGTCCATACATATTATTTGTTCCCCTCCTAGCGTGCCTTTTCCATCGATGCGCACTTATGCGCGATTCAGGAACACCAATCGGCTTAAGGTCAGGAATAAAGTCAATACAAAACTCAATGACCTCCTCATTTTGATGGCCCTTGGAGATGCTTCCATACGGCCTAGCACGGTTATGAACATATTTCATTAAGACTTCCATGAACCTCTCAAGGGAACATATTGTGTAGAAATCTGGGACCCAAAGCGTTAATCTCTTCACATAGGTGAACTAGGGCGTGCGTCATGATGTTGAAGAAGGATGGTGGGAACACCAACTTAAAGCCCGACAAGACATTGCACCAAATCATTACGTAACCTTGGTATGATTTACGGATCGATTACCTTACGAGAGATTGCAATGAGAAATGCACATAGCTTCACAATGGCTAATCTAGCGTTTTCGGTAGAAGCCCCTCAATGCAACGGAAGCGATTGCGTCATAATCACGTGGCGATCATGAGACTTTAGGTTACGGAACTTTTCTCTGCCATGTTTATTATTCCCTTTATATTCGACGAAGCGAGCGGTACCTTAATATTGGCGGGCATTCAAAGAAGATTTCCTTCTCTTCTTTGGTAGGCGTAGCTTGCATGACCACGATGTATGCCGTCTTCTCCGTGCATCGTTGCTGGTCCTCCGTGCCTCGGTGTATCTTTGTCTTCCCATACCGCCCAAGCCAAGCCAGCGAGTCACGCAAAAGATTCTTCGTGGCGTGCATCACGTCGATTCGGAGCGGACCTCTAGGTCTTTCAATATGGCAGGTCCCAAAATATAGATTTCTTCTTCCACATGGAGTGCGCATCCGTCCGTGTCCTTCGAACAGGTTGTCGCGGGATAACTTTCCAAATATCACCTTCAAATCCTTGACCATATCATGTACATCAGCACGATGCGATGGCGAGGCCGTCCGGTGATCCGCCTCACCTTTGAAATGCTTGCCTTTCTTTCTTAGGGGATGCTGCTTTCGAAAGAAATCGGCGATGTCGGTACACATTCTTCTTACAACTATTCAAATATATCTTTGTCGGTATCATCCAAGCAGTCGGCGCATCCAGCGGTATCCCTTGTTTATGCGTCACGAAAGGTTACCGAAGCGAGCCAATCATTGATGGTCACGAACAGCAACGCCTTGAGGTTAAATTCTTCCCCATGTGCTCATCACGCATGCGTACACTGTTCCATTCCACAGTTGTAAGAGTTCTTCAACTAATGGCCTTAGGTACACATGAATGTCGTTGCCGGGTTGCTTAGGGCCTTGGATGAGCACTGCCATCATAATGAACTTCCGCTTCATGCACAACCAAGGAGGAAGGTTATACAAACATAGAGTCACGGGCAGGTGCTATGGTTGCTGCTCTGCTCCCCAAAAGGATTAATGCCATCTGCGCTTAGACCAAACCATCGCTCCTTGCGTCATCGCAAACTCCTTCCCGTACTTTCTTTCGATTTTTCTCCACTGCGACCCGTCGTGGGCACTCTCAACTTTCCGTCTTTCTTACGGTCTTCTCATGCCATCTCATCGCCTTGGCATGCTCTTTGTTTTGGAACAAAGCGTTTCAACTATGGTATTATAGGAGAATACCACATCACCTTGGCAGGAATCTTCTTCTGGGCGCTTTCCCTCGACATCACCGAGCTCATCATGGCTGATCTTATAGCGCAATGCACCACATACCAAGGCAGCGTTCAAATCCTCGTACTCACCATGATGCAGGTATGCAATCATTAGGGCATGCATGTATCTTTTGCACCTCTAACCCTAGAGGCGAGACAACCTTCTTTGCGTCACGTACTCTCGGGCAATTCGTTGTCCTTTGGAAGCATAGCCTTTATCATTACCAGCAACTTTCCAAATCCTTGTCGGATACACCATTCTCGCCTTCCATTGCAGCAATTCGATTGTGGTGCCCAGCTTTTCTTGTCACCTCGCAATTCGGGTACAACAATTTTTGTGATCCTCTAACATCTTTTGCAACTTCTTCTTCTCCAAATCACTTGCGCAGTTTCTCTTTGCATCGGCAATGGCCGACCTAGATCATCAGCGGGCTCATCGATGCCTCTTCTTCAACTTCTTCCCGCATTGCGGCTCAGCTTCTTCCGCATTACCGGCTCAGCTTCTTCCCCCATTGTTGTATCATCGTATTCGGGAACCCATGGCGGGATAGCTGTCGTCGTCCTCTTCTTCTTCATTGTCTTCCATCATAACCCCTCTTTCTCCGTGCTTGGTCCAAACATTATAGTGGGGCATGAAACCGGACTCAAGCAGTGGGCGTGAATGGTTCTTGATGTAGAGTAATTGTGACCATTCTTACAGACACCACATGGACAAGGCATAAAACCATCCGCCCGCTTGTTTGCCTCGGCCATAGCGAGAAAAGTATACTGCGCCCTCAGCGAGGCGGGGAGAGCATCGGTCATCGTACATCCATTGCGGCTCATCTTCATTACACAACACCGAATAGACCAAATTAATACAAGTTCATACATAAAGTTCATACAACACTTAAATGCAACAAACAAATAACTCTCTAGCTAAAGCATTTAAATGCAACAACAAATGCGATCAAGATCGCAACTAAGGTAACAATTGATCCAACGACATAATGATACCAAGCCTCACTATCGATGGCATATTTTCTAATCTTTCTATTCTTCAGCGCATTTTCTCCATCTTGATCTTGTGATCATCGGCGACATCGGCAACATGCAACTCAATTCCATCTTCTCCCCTCAATTCTTTTCAATTTTTCTTTCAAGTACTCGTTTTACTCTTTCAACTAAATTTAACCTCTCGACAATAGGGTTGGTTGGAATTTCGGTTCACATACCTCCTAGATAATAATATCTATGTCAACTTGATAGGCATAATTTGTCATAAACACGAAATGCAACTAATAGTTTTAAAGAGAATATACCACATCCGAATCATAACAAGGGCGAGGGCCGGCGGGGCGGATATCAAAACCATGGTACTATGTATAACAAACAACGTCACGGGTAAGATAATTATTACATGATTAACTATATATCCAAATCACACAAACATCAATTTTTTATATAAAATTACATGAACAAGAGGCTCACCACAAGGTGGTGCCGGTGTGAGAGACAGTCTTGAGGCGATCGGCGGTGAATTCTGACGGAGATTTAGAAGGCACTAAGTAAACCACACCTACATATGCAAACTAAGTGTTATTTTGACCTCAAATTGCATATAAATCAAATACTAGCACATATATATATTTCCTCCCAAATTACTAAACTCACAAATTAGTAACTATATAAAGCATTGCAAGAGCTAATCTAGCAATGAGAGATGAAAGGACAAAGTTGCTAACCTTTGTGATCATTTGAATGGACGGGGCCTTCAAATCTTGACAAATTTTGGGCAAAATTTGTGGTGAGCTCGAGGAAGAGGAAGAACAGAGAGGAGAGGAGGGAAGGGGAAAAACGAGCAAGCTGGGCGAAGGGTTTTATAGCGCCCTTGATGCGGCTATATCTCCCACGATGTCGAAGCACGACTTAGAGGCATAACCGCATTGAAAGCAATGTCGCAAGTGAGGTAATCTTCACACAACCCATGTAATACATAAGGAAAGAGATACATAGTTGGCTTACAATCGCCACTTCACACAATTACATGAATAAAGCATTACATCATCGAGATACAATCAAGGTCCGACTACGGAACCAAAATAAAGAAGAACCCCAAATCGACAAAGGTCCCGATCGACCCCAAGCCTGGGCTCCCTCTTGATCAACTAGAGCGAAACAACACAAAGGGCAAGGTCTTCATCGAGCTCCTCCTTGAGCTTGATTGCGTCACTGCTTTCGGTAACATAGGCACACTGCAAACTGGTTTTAGAAGTATCTGGTGAGCCACGGGGACTCGGCAATCTCGCACCCGCGAGATCAAGACTATTAAGCTTATGGGTAAGGTAAAGGCATGAGGTGGAACTGCGACAGCGACTAGCATATATGGTGGCTAACATACGCAAATGAGGCGAGAAGAGAAGGCAAAGCACGGTCGATAAAAGTATGATCAAGAAGTGATCCTATAGCAACTTTGTGTCAAGCATAACCCGAAACCGTGTTCACTTCCGGACTTAGCGAGAAGAGACTATCACGACTACACTTGTTGATGCATTTTAATTCGGATCAAGTGTCAAGTTGTCTACAACCGGACATTAACAAATTCCCATCGCCACATAACCGCGGGCACGGCTCTCGAAAGTTTATACCTGCGGGGGTGTCCCAACAGCCCATTACAAGCTCTCGCGATCAATGAAGGAATAGACCTTCACCCAAGACACTCGATCGGACTTCGGTATCCGGTACATCAAGACATTTCGACAATGGTAAAACAAGACCAGCAAAGCCGCCCGAATGTGCCGACAAATCGATAGGAGCTGCACATATCTCGTTCTCGGGGCACCGGATTGTCCAAACTTCGGTAGGCCAGCCGAGTTGCCCTGGTAGCCACCGTGGTAGCGGTTTGGACCAACACTCTAGCGAGCAGCGGCCGGGGGGTAAATAAAGATGACCCTTGGGCTCAGGAAACCCAAGGGAAAAAAAGGGCTAGGTGAGGCAAATGGTAAAAGGCAATGTTGGGCCTTCTTTGGACAAGTTTTATTCAAAGCGAACTATCGGGGGTCCCATAAATCACCCGACAGCGTAAGGAGCATAAAATCTGGGAACATAACACCGGTATGATGGAAACTAGGGCGGCAAGAGTGGAACAAAACACCAGGCATAAGGCCGAGCCTTCCATCCTTTACCAAATATATAGATGCATTAATAATATAAGAGATATTGTGATATCCCAACATAAACCCTGTCCACCAAGGAGCAATCTTCAACTTCACCTGCAGCTAGCAACGCTATAAGAGGGGCTGAGCAAAGCGGTAACATAGCCAAACAACGGTTTGCTAGGAATGGTGTCAAAGGTTAGAGGTTTGACATGGCAATTTGGGAGGCTGACAAGCAAATGGTAGGCATCGTAGCATTGGCATAGCAAAAGAGCGAGCAAACTAGCATAGCAAAGATAGAAGTGATTTCGAGGTATGATCATCTTGCACGAGATCCGCAAGGAAGAAAAGCGAGTCCATGAAGAAGACAAGCGGACGTGGTCGAGCGAATCCTCACAACTCGGAGCGAAACCGAAGCTAACGAGAGAATCAACCGGAAAGAAACAAAGCGACATAGTAAACAACCATCACATAAACATGGCATGATCATAAACAAGTATGATGCATGTCCGGTTTAAATAGCATGGCATGAACTATGCACAAACAAAACTACAAGTTAAGTGGAGCTCAATATGCAACGAGTTGCATATTGACGAAACACCACATTCAAGTTATTTAGTTCTCTCTCGGTTATGAACACAACAATATCAAATGTTGGTTAACATGGCAAGGGGTGAAGAACAAGTAAACTACACATTTTAGGCAATTTAAATGAGGCCGGAAATAACAAACAACAATTCCGAAAATCCCCATATGTTATTTAGCAATTTAATGGAAACAACAAATATAAACATTTTAATTGTTATTATCATGATGCGGATGACATGAACAAGTTTTATGCAATTTTTATGAAAATGTTGACATGAGCATGTTATGAAGCATTTGGTCACCATGGCGGAACAAAAAGGGTGCCACGCGGCGAAACAAAAAGGGTGCCACGGCGAAACAAAAAAGGGTGCCACGCGGCGAAAAGGAAATGGTGCCACGGCAACATATCCGAAAATGATGCCACGGCAACATATCGGTTCGGTAGCTCGTGGAGTGACGGTGCAAACAAGGATGTGGATGTGGCGTGTGATGCAAAAGATGGTGGGGTGATCCGGATACGGGTTCCCACAGATTAGTGGCAAGAAGCGCGTGACAATTCGGACATGGTGCAAGCGGTGCATATCATACAACACATGCATTCATTCACGGACGGTCGTCTCGGGGTTATACCTTGAAGCGTTCAAGCGGGGCGGTTCGCGTTTAAATAGAGGAAGTAGTCGTTCACGTGATGTAGTGGAAGTAGTTGTACGGCGTCGGTAGAGGAAGTAGTTGTTCTCGCGATGGTCGTAGTGGAAGTAGTGGTTCACGGCGACGGTAGTGGAAGTAGTGGTACACGGCGGCGGCGGTAGTTGTTCAGGGTCTTGCGGGTCGTCGTGTAGCCGTACATGTTCGTCGTGGTACACGGTTCAAAGTCGTACACATCCGTAGATGTTAAAGTCGCCGTGAGAACTTGCCGAAACCAGGGTGCATCTTGGTGGTCTCGTCTCGGCCTTCAACCCAAAACAAAGCAAGGCAAAAGACTTCGGTGCGGTTCGGTGGTCGAACAAAGCGAGGCAGCTTCGGTCCGCAGCGGCGGCGAAGGATGAAGCGAAGGAGCAAGCGAGCGAGGGGCTCGCTGGGCCTCGAGGCGCCAGCCCATGGAGCGAGGCGGCAGGTCAGCAGCGCGAGGGCTTGGCGCTGCGTCGTTGTTCGGGGCAACAGCGGCGAGCGAGCAGCGCCAGCGAACAGGAGGCGCCCGGTAGCAGGCAGAGAACCTGCCGGCGAGGATCTAACCTTGAGCGGGCAAAAGCGGCGGGGCGGCGGATCCGTGGGTGGCTGTGGTGGAACTTGGCGAGGCGAAGTGCTCGGCAGCGGCAGCCATGGGAGGCCGAGGCAGCGGAGGTGCGGCGAACAAAGGGACAGGCTCTGGTGGAGCTTCGTCGGCGGACAGGACTTGGTGGCGGGGCAGCCACGAGGAGGCAGGGCAGCGTCGGGGCGGCGCCATGGGAGGCGGAGGAGGCCGGAGAGGGTCGGGAGGCGAGAGGTGGCGGCGCTGGGTCGGGCGAGGGCTCCTCTCTGGCGTGTGTGGGAGCGAGGAGAGGAGGAGATCGAGGAGAATGGGGCGGCGGGGTCGGCGGGAGGCGGCGCGGGAGGAGGAAGGGATCGGCGGGATTCTCTCCACAGTGCGATGTGGTGTTGCGTGGTGGCGCGAGGAAGGACGAGAGGAGGCGAGTGGATCAGGCGAACGTGGGAGATGGGCTAGGGTTAGAGCTGGTGCGGTGGGCCAAGCAGACCCAGCGGTTGGAGCCGACTTGGCAGGTTGCGGCTGGGCTGGGAGGCCCAGCCGGGCTCTTCTCTCCCATCTCCTCTCTTTACGAAAACAAAGAAAGAAAAAAAATAAGAGAAGGAAAAAAAAAGAGAAGAGAAGGTTAGAGGAAGAATTTGGGCACAGGCTTAATTTTCACGGACTCAGAAAAAATGTGCACGGTCCGGAAAAATAGAAAAAAGGTCAAGTTGAAAGATTAAATTCAAATTCCTTTGAATTTAATTCAAAAGGTTTGAGCTAGGATAGGTTTTTCGAAGTGCCCAAAAATGTTGAGAAAATAGGTGGAGCTCCGGAAAATGATGAAAGGACATATGGCAAAGTTAGAGGCCAAGAGTTGAAATAATAAAAGGCTTTGGGATTTTTGCAAGTGTGTTTTGGTTAATTCCAAATGAATGGAATATTTTATAATAGCTCCACTAATATCGGGAGGATATATTATAAAGAGAAATCACCATCGTGAATTCCCTCGATTTAAATAGATCAAAAGATCTATGCAGTTTATTTAGTTGAGGTTTTAAAAATTAAAAGACATGATGGCATGATGCAATGCAAATGATGCAACAAACAAAACAAATCACACGACGAAACTCGGAATAGCTGGAAGTCTTTTGGAGCGTCGGTCTCGGGGCGTTACAGGTTTATATGCAGGAGGACCTATAGTACCGGTTCGTGGCACGAACCGGTACTAAAATCTTGGAGAAGCCCAGGACGACAACATCCTGCCACCACCCTCATTAGTACCGGTTCGTAGCACGAACCGGTGCTAAGGTTAACCGAACCGGTACTAATGAGAGCAGCCCGGCTAGCCGTTGGAACCGACACTAATGTATACATTAGTGCCGGCTCTAATACAAACCGGCACTAATGTGCTGCACGTTTGACCCTTTTTCTACTAGTGATACATTTTGTTTGCTTCATAATATGCACCGTACTTGTGTTTCTTCAACAATTTGCTTCATATGTTTCACACTTGTGCTTCTACACCGTGTTTAATTTTGCTTTATAAGCACCATAGTTGTGTTTCTTCAACAATTGCTTCAACAGTTACACGCTTGTGCTTCCACACTATGTTCTATTTGCTTCATTTTCATGCTTCATATTGTTTTGTAGGCATTCTACTCATAGTCAAATCAAACGATTCATGCTTCATAAATTTCTGCAATGGCTGCGGGAGCGGAAGAAATGCTTTTCCTATGGTGAGAATGTTGCGGTAGTCGATGGTGGGCATGACATGTGGAATGAAATTGAGCATCTCAATGGCTACTGTTCTCATCATTGTATTGGAAGCACTGTAGCAAGATGCGCACTTGCCTGTTGCGGGTTAAGAGTGTTGCCCTCTCCATGGTGAAATCTTCGTTGCTCATCACTGGACTCCCCTGCGGCTCAACGACACCGGCACTCAGTGACTTGCGGGTGAAACAAACTTTTTGAGTCTAGGTCGGACATGATGGATGTTGCAAAGTGAGGAAAGATGTGGATGGGGTCGTAATTGCTATGGAATTGCTAGTAAACCAATTGCAAGCATAATTTTGAAATCATATATGAAAAATAATGAAAGCACATCACGTGATAGTGCTTGGAGAATTTTTTTCCTATGGATTATAAAGCATACATTGCAGTGTTGGAAGCATCACCCCCATTTGATTGAGATAAATACGATATAAAAGGGAAGCATTGTTTGTGGGTAACACGAGTTTTCACCGCCTATAAATAAGTTTTCTCCCGACGGAAGCAAATATTGCCTTGCAGATGGAAAATAATTCTTATTTTGATGCAACCAAATCCAGTAACATTGGGGCATCTCCAATGCTCAGCGCTTAGATGGGTGCTAGCAGGAACAAAATAAAATATTTTTCTCTGTAGCGCCCGCATAAGAGTCCATCCTTACAATGCTAGTAGGTGCTAGGCCAGTTAGAAAAGAATGAGAGGTTGGCTAATCCTATGACGAAAAAGATGGAGCGCCCGAGGACTTCCCTGGTATCGACGCTAGCTAATTTCCTTAACTTGCCGGGAATCACACCTAACGGCCAGGAATTTGATCCTAGCGCTCGGCCTAAGGCTGGTTATAATGGGGAGTATCATATATTAGTATCATGCATATGATACTAGTGTATAATGCATAGTATCATATATTAGTATCATGTAGTACTTTATTTATTGTCATGCATGACACAAAGTAGCATAGCATTTATTATGATACGGTATTATGATATGATACTCCGCCCTCTCTTTCTTCATTTAATGCTATGACACCTCATGAAAATTGCCTAGTTGACATGCATGATACTACCATTACGACCAGCCTAAGCACCGGCGTTTTACATGCCCATAGAAGCAAAACTTGTAATCAATGGTGACAATTTTTTGTTGCTTAAGAAACATAATAAATTTGTTACTATGTTGGATTTAATGTTTTTTTTGTTAAAACAGAAGCACTAGCATTGGGAGGAAATTTTAGTAGCAGCAGAAACAAATTTTTGTTCGGCGGAGGTTCCAGGAAAATAAGTAGGACGATATAAAAACATAAGAGTGGAGATTAAATGGAATTGTAATTTTATAATAGGATTATTGGAAGCAATGATGTGTAGGAAGCAATGGTTCCCTCTGTATATGGAAGCAAAGATACGTACTTGAGAGACCTTGGAAGCATTAACTTCCTTCCGGGATGATACTAGCTAATTCAACGGTGAAATCACACGTAATCAGCACTAATTAGTTATCGTTTTGGAAAATCCCAACAAAGTGTGCGCTGCTTATCCAACGGCTATGTAGGATCCTATCCAACTGCATGCTACTGGTCTGATAGAGTACTGGTCATCTGTAGTCTGATGCCTAGTGGTTGCCATTATTATAATGCTACACAGTCAAAACTCGACAATTGTTGAATCTTTCTAGGATTGGACACAAAATATTCCAGAAAGATTCTTGCTTCTTCATGGACTTGTGGTATCATTCGAAAAGGCAACCTGAAAAGAACAAAAAAAATATTAACTACTGTATAATATTACCACTTTGGTTCATCACCATTGACATGAACAATTTAAGCATCTAGGTCTCTCCTATATAAAATTATGAAACTGTTAGAAACTGTTAGCGTAACGGTTATTCTGAGCCTTCATGATGTACAAAAAGGGTTATTTTTTCATCTACATCGTCTTCGTCTATTGGAGATGCTCCGATATTCTATGGATCAGTCATGTTGCTAGCAAGCTGCTGCTAGACAAATCATTCCATGGATTAGTCATGTTATTTAAACAAAGAATAAATCCTGAATTACCAAGGGGAGCTAGATGATACTCCCTCCATTCTAAAATATAGTGCACCCGCGCTTCCTGAGGTCCAACTTTGACCATAAATTTAGCAAACGAGATCGACTACGGCAGGAAAAAAATATAATTGAAAACTTCTTTTGAATACAAATTCACTGGTATAACTTTTGCTCCCGCCATAGTTGATCTCGTTGGCTAAATTTATAGTCAAAGTTGAAGAACAGGAATAAAGGAAGCACTATATTTTGGAACGGAGGGAGTACCATCTAGCTCCCTATGTCCATAAAAAGTTGTCCGGCGCTTACTTCCTCCATTCCAAAATATAGTGCGTTCACGCTTCCCGAGGTCTAACTTTGACCATAAATTTAACCAACGAGACCGACTGTGCCGGGAGAAAAAGTTATATAATTAAAAAGTTCTTTTGAATACGAATTCACTAGTAACTTTTGCTCCCGTCGTAATCTGTAGCGACCAGACCTCAAACAGTCTGATCTTTGTGCTCAAGTGTCATCCCTGGATCAGTAATGCTGACACCACACAGTACTTGAAGGATTTATAACAGAGTAGCAATCACACACTTATTACATTGAATGTTTCAAAAGAGAACTTATTAAAGTAAATATGGCTTAAGGCCATCTAATAACGATAACAACGAAAGGCTTGGAAGAATAAGCGAGTCCATGAACTCCAACGGCATTACTGAGTATAGAACCACGACCTAAGCACCTTACTCGTAAATCGAAAAGTCTCGCAACATGAAGCGTTGCAGCCAGCAATTGACACATGGAATATGCTGCCAATGTACCACATAGAGAATAATGATGGAATAAGCTATACTACATGCATATTTGGTGGTGGAAAGCTCTATGGTTCTGATTTTGCGTAAAGACAATTTTTTTCTCTTGAAAAGGAATAAATTTATTTAACTATCATGGTGGTTGTTAAACATTGAGAATGGTTGACAGCATTCTCAATCCCAATTAAAAGTAATCATTAACAACCCAACAATATTAATTAGAGTAACATGACGAGATTCACATGATATCCAAATACTAGATACTCAAGATGTCCATAACCGGGGACACGGCTAACCATGATTAGTTTGTTACACTCTGCAGAGGTTTGCACACTTTTCCCCACATGACTCGATCTCCTCCGTTTGGATTCTCGCACTACATGGTGTTTGAAAGCGGATGGCCGAGACATAGTCTTTAGAAGCGCTTGCACCTTACAAGCGGGTAGGCCGTACCAACCTACATCTCCTACATCTGCTAGTCTACCACTGTAAGAGTTTGCATGACTTAGTCAACTATGCTAGAGCCCATAGTAGCATGTGGCTGCACACGGAAGTTTGTAGCATGAATAATCTTATGATCCCTTTGAGCCTGGGTGGCGGTCCGAAGAAAAACAGGCAAATCCTGGAAACCAGGTACCTCAATCCACCCAGATGTGTGTTTAAGTTGTCACCTTAAGTAAATCATTATTTAACAAACTCACATCTGTCATGGACACACTCACCCAATCCACGTCTACTAGCATAGCATGGCATAATAAGCAAACGTAGAAGTAACTCCCAAGGGTTTGAAAATAAAACAGGTAATAGGTACTACCTCAACTACTTCCCAAAATCCACAATTTAATTAGATCCGAAGCATGCAATGTTTGAGGATTTATCTAATGCATAAAAACTGGGTATGAGAAAAGGTATGATCAAAGTGTTACTTGCCTTGTTGATGATCCGCGAAACCAAGAGACTCGAAGTAACAGGCGGCGCACTCCGGGTATTCTATCATAGACAAACAAACAAGCATACAATAAGTACTCATCAAATGCACATGTAAAACTCGAATAAAAGATCTTACCAGAAAGTTCAACTTAAGAACTCCGGTGTGCAAAAAGAATCCAATCAAACGAAGAAACAAAACTCAAACGGCGAAAGAAACAAGCTTCGTTTACTAATCTGGACCTAAGTCAAATTTTACAGAAGCAAAAACTTGTTTAAGTTGGTTATTCGGAAAGAGGGTTTCGAGACGAAACTCCAGGCGCTTGAATCGCCTGATTGCAATAAATGAGCGAAAAGTTATACTAAAATGAAAATCGGATCAGAAATCGCGATCAGAAAAATCGCGGAATAAATCCGAGAAAAAGAAAAACGACGAACAGCTTAACGAACGAACGTTCGTTAACTGGATCTAATCAACGAACACGTTCGTTAAAACGAACGAATGAGCGAACGCTCGCTATTTAACCGAACCGAAATAAATAAATAAACCGATCTAAAAAAGGAAATAATAAAAAAACGGCGAAAAACCAACGGAAAACCCGAGCGGTTTTCGAGAAAACCGACAACCGCAATCGAGGCACCTCGGCGGCGGTCGTGTGGCGGGCGGCGGCGGCGGATCCGTGCGGCGGTGGCCTTGAGGCTCAAGCGACAGGCTAGGGTTTGGCGGTGGGTGGTGGGTGTGAGGCGACGAGGCGGCGCTATTTAAAAGCTGCCCGGTGAGTCCCTTCGAGTGCGACCCGTAGGTCGGTTCGTTTGTTTGTTTTTTTAAATAATTTCGCGCAGAAAAACAAACGAAAGAAATACTAAAGGTACTCCAAAAATCTTGAAATAAATTTTTCCCCGACTTCTAAAATCAAGCCGGACAAGATGAACATTTATTTGGGGCCTAAATGCAATTTTGAAAAATGCACATTTTTCCTAAATTCAAATAAAAAGGCGAAAAACTCCAAAAATAAAATCTTATTTGATTTTTTTATTAAATCTTCATTATTTCTTTATTTTGGGAAAGTCATTTTATTCTCTCTCTCAATTTTGATAGTAGAAATAATTGAAGATAAAATAAATAAACTCAAATGATCCTATTTTCAAAATTTGAGAAAACTCAAATATGAAAATAACGAAATCCCCAACTCTCTCCGTGGGTCCTTGAGTTGCGTAGAATTTATAGGATTGAGCCAACAATGCAACAAAAATATGATATGCAATGATGATCTATGTATAACATTCCAAATTGAAAATTTGGGATGTTACAAACCTACCCCCCTTAAGATGAATCTCGCCCTCGAGATTGAGGTTGGCTAGCAAATAGGTGAGGGTGAGCCTTGAGCAGATCTTCCTCTCGCTCCCAGGAGGCTTCTTCCTCGGTGTGGTGGCTCCACTAAACTTTGCAAAACTTGATGACCTTGCTGCTGGTGACTCGGCTGGTATACTCCAGAATCTTAACTGGTTTCTCTTCATAGGTCAGATCGTTGTTCAACTGAATCACTTCTAGTGGCATAGTATCTCTCAATGGTATATCCGCCATCTTTGCGTGACACTTCTTTAACTGAGAAACGTGGAACACATCGTGAACACCTGACAATCCCTCGGGTAATTCCAACTTGTACGCAACTTCTCCCATGCGCTCCAAAACTTTGTATGGTCCCACAAAACGTGGCGCTAACTTTCCTTTAACTCCAAAATGCTTAACTCCTCGAAGCGAAGATACTCGAAGATAAACTCTGTCTCCGACTTCATATACTGTCTCCTTGCATTTTGAATCCACATAGCTCTTCTGCCTCGACTGGGCTACCTTGAGCCTATCGCGAATCAACTTCACCTTCCGTTCAGACTCCTTAATCAAATCTGGTCCAAACAACTGGCGGTCTCCAACTTCATCCCACAACAGCGGGGTTCTGCACCTCCTTCCATACAAAGCTTCGAAAGGTGCCATCTTCAAACTAGTTTGGTAGCTGTTGTTATAAGAAAACTCCGCATATGGCAAGTTGTCATCCCAACTTGATCCATAATCCAAAGCACATGCTCTCAGCATATCCTCCAAAATCTAGTTGACTCTCTCGGTTTGTCCATCTGTCTGTGGATGAAAAGCTGTACTAAATTCTAGTGTGGTTCCCAAAGTTTTGTGCAACTGCTTCCAGAAGTTTGAGGTGAATTGGGTTCCTCTATCTGATACGATACTCCTCGGAACTCCATGCAAGCATACAATCCTGGTCATGTATATCTTATCCAATTTGGCACTGCTGTAGGTAGTCTTTACTGGAATGAAATGAGCTACCTTCGTCAAACGATCGACTACAACCCAAATCGAGTCATAGCCTGAGCGGGTCCTGGGCAATCCCGTGATGAAATCCATGCCTAGTTTATCCCACTTCCATTCGGGTAATGGCAATGGCTGTAAAAATCCTGCTGGCTTCTAATGTTCTGCCTTCACTCTCTGACACACATCACAAACTGCTACATACTCTGCAATATCCTTCTTCATTCCGGTCCACCAGAAAGTTTCCTTCAAATCCAAATACATCTTGGTATTTCCGGGGTGGATCGAATACGGCGAATCATGTGCCTCTTGCAAAATCAACTTCCGAATCTCCGGATCACTTGGCACGTAAATGCGGTCCTCAAACCATAAGGTATTGTGCTCATCCTCACAAAATCCCTTAGCTTTTCCCTTGCTCATCTTCTCCTTAATAGAAGCAACTTCCTTATCTGTCTTTTGAGCTTCTCTGATTTTATCCATCAAAGTAGACTGAATCTCCAAAGCTGCTACATAGCCTCTAGGAACTATTTCCAAACACAGCTCTCGGAATTCCTCGGCTAATTCTTTTGGTAAACCTCCGGTCATTAGGGTGTTGACATGGCTCTTACGGCTCAACGCGTTTGCTACAACGTTAGCCTTTCCGGGGTGATAATGCAATCTCATATCGTAATCTTTAATAAGCTCCAACCATCTCCTCTGCCTGAGATTTAACTCCTTCTGCGTGAAGATGTACTTCAAACTCTTGTGATCCGTGTACACCTCACAGTGGTTCCCAATAAGAAAATGTCTCCAAGTTTTCAGTGCGTGCACTACGGCTGCTAACTCCAAATCATGAGTAGCATAATTTAACTCATGAGGCTTAAGCTGTCGCGAAGCATACAAAACAACTCTTCCCTCCTGCATAAGCACTGCTCCAAGTCCCCGGCGTGAAGCGTTGCAATATACTTCGTAATCCTTGCTTTGATCTGGCAGAATTAACACTGGTGAGGTAACCAAACGCTTCTTCATCTCTTGGAAACTTGCCTCACACTCCTCAGTCCATATGAACTTGGTATCCTTCTTCAACAATTCTGTCATAGGCTTCACAATCTTCGAGAAATTCTCAATGAATCTCCGGTAGTATCCTGCGAGTCTAAGGAAACTTCGGATCTCTCCAACTGTTGTTGGTGCTTCCTAGTTTGTCACCAGGGCAACTTTAGTGGGGTCTACTACTATACCTTCTCCGGATATAACATGTCCGAGAAATCCAACTTCCTTCAGCCAAAACTCACACTTCCTGAACTTGGCATACAACTGATGTTCTCTGAGCTTCTCGAGTACCAAACGCAGGTGCTCCTTATGTTCTTCTTCATTCTTTGAGTAGACCAAAATATCGTCAATGAATACCACGACGAACTTATCCAAAAACTCCATAAACACCTTGTTCATCATGTTCATAAAATAGGTTGGGGCGTTAGTCAGACCAAATTACATAACGGTATACTCATACAGCCCGTACCTGGTGGTAAAAGCCGTCTTAGGTATATCCTGCTCCCGAATCTTCAACTGATGGTATCCTGATCGCAAATCGATCTTGGAAAACACCTTAGCTCCTTGCAATTGGTCAAACAAGTCGTTGATCATCGGCAACGGGTATTTGTTCTTAATGGTCACTTCATTCAATCCTCGATAATCAACAACCATTCTTAATGATCCATCCTTTTTCTCCACTAGAAGTACTCGCGATCCCCAAGGCGAAGAACTTGGGCGAATAAAACCTTTGTCCAGCAACTCCTTAATCTGCTTCTTAATTTCCTCCAAATCTTGGGTTGGCATCCTATACGGTCTCCTAGATATCGGCCCAGTGCCTGGCAGTAGTTCAATCAGAAACTCAATGTCTCTGTCCGTGGCATGCAGCAACTCTTAGGAAACACGTCCGGATAATCCCTTACTGTGGTACTTCCTCTGCACAACTCGATAAGGAATTTACATGTGCCCTCCTCGGCTCATCTTAGTGATACATACTTGATTCTCCTTCCTTGAGGGTGGTAAGCAAAATCGACTTCTTGGCACAATCTATATTCCCTCCATACTTTGATAACCAATCCATGCCTAATATCACATCAATCCTTGCGATTCCGAACTATTAGGTCGAGGAAATACATAGTGTCCAATCCTTAATGGCAGTCGATCACACCATATACTAGCCATATATTCTGCTCCGGGTGAGGTTACTAGCATGGGTGACCTAAGGGCTTGGGTTGGTAGTTTATATTTATCCACAAATCCCTTGATATGTATGAATGCGATGCACGGTATAAAAAGAACAAGCTGCGATAAATGTCTTAACCAAAAACTTACCTATTCTGCGTCGGTGAGCTTCAACCTCCTCCACGATAGCGTGGTTCATCATCCTGTTGAAAGGGTTGGCTTCTTTCACGAGCTTCCATTGCCGTTACCATTTTGGGCTTACGGACATTCATTTGCATAATGCCCGATCTTACGGCACTTAAAACAAGTGATATGGCTCAGGTCTACCTTGGATGGTGTTGACGGGTTGGTGCGGTTTTGTCCATTGCTGCCTCCATTCCCGTTTCCATTCTTTGTGCCATTATGATTGTGCGAGCTGCCTCCTCCATGAGTATGCTGAAATTTCCCTCCTGACTTCGGGGTAAAGCGTAGTTTCTGCTGAGCTCCAGAATTGTACTTCCCCTGTCCATACTTCCGCTTGCGATTGTCAATCTGCTGCTGCTTCCTTTCAATCATAAGAGCATGATCTAGTAACTCCTGATAGTTATTGAAGGTGGCTACCATCAACTGCATGCTCAGCTCATCATTCAGTCCTTCTAGAAACTTCTCCTGCTTAGCTGCGTCCGTAGCAACGTCATCTGGGGCATAACATGCTAGCTTACTGAAGTCATCCACATACAGGCCAACTGTCCGTCCTCCTTGGCGTAAGTTGCGAAACTCACGCTTCTTCATGGCCATAGCTCCTCTTGAAACATGGGCGATCGGAAAGCTTGCTGGCTGATCCCATGTGACAAGTATCTCTGAGGGTAAGTGGCTGTAAAATTCTCCCACCATCTTGCTGCGGGTCCTTGAGCTGATGTGCGGCAAACTTCACCTTTTCCCCATCTGTACATCCTGCGGTGATCAACTCCTCCCTATCTTCTGAGCCAATCATCGGAACAATCGGCTCGGTGCTCTTGGAAAACACCGGTGGATTCAGCCTTAAGAAAGCGAGTCAAATGGTTGACGGTGGTGGTGGTGGTGGAGTTGTTGTTGTTGTTGCCTTGGTTACTGTGCCAATGTTTGAATCAAGGCATTACCTTCTGAATCAATGAGTGATCTCCGGCGGGAAAACAAATTCGGGGTCGCGTCTCGGAGGCGTCTGAGGGTTTATAGAAGAGACGAGAGTTAAGAATAGAATGAGGTCTAGTGAGATAACACTACCCATATGCACATGAGACAAAAGCACACAATATCACTCCAATCAATTCAAGCAAGGGCATACAATGGTGTAACTATCGTTACAAAAGTGCTTGGACTAAAACTAATTTTTAAATGGGGGAATTTTCTACTACTGTTATGGTGGTCAACTAGAAAAACTGCTCCGATGAAGACTCCATGATATCTGCTCCAGCTTCATCAACAAAGTCATCATCACTCTCGTCGGGATCCGAGTCGGTGTCGTCGATGATGATATAATTATCCGGACAAGTGGATCATCATCTTCTCCTCTGGGTGCTGAACCTCCCATGAATACTCCAATCTTCTCCTTAAGGTCGCCGTTCTGTCTTACTAGAGTGACGATCTCTTCCATATAGTCTTTACGTGTAGCCTTGAGTTCCTCTTCTAGTGTAATGCCCCGGACAAAACTTTCCATATTTGTAACTCCAATTCTTTCCTTTTCCGGAGATGATATTTCCTTCGTGGTTGGGTTTTTGTCTTTTGTTTTACATTTTTGTTCATCGCGTGCATCTCATCTCATAGCATCATGCGCATTGCATCTGCATGTTTTCATAAAACTCATAGCCGTTCGCAGTTGCCCTTTCTCTCTTTGCCTCTGTTGTTATTTTGTCAGGCCCTTGTCCTCGTTGACCTCCCTCAGACCCCTCGTGTGCGTGTCCGAAACTTATCCGAACCCAAATCGGACTATTGTTACCGTTGGGTCCGGATCATCCCCAAACATCTATAAAACATCTCCGTTTTCTTAATTGGATGCTCTAGCCTATTTATTCCGGGCCGTCCGATTACGATCGGAGGGACCAAATAGTCCCTAGCCTAGTCCACCTAGCTATTTAAGCAGTCAAACCCTAGCTCTATCCGTCCCATCCATTCTATCCGTCCCATCCGCCACCACCTCCTCGTTTTCATCTCCTGCCCAATCCATCCACCGACCAGCCTCCTCCTTCCTCGGGATCGAACCCGAGACAATGCGTGAAGCTCCTCATCCCCTCCTCCTCGATTTCAGTCCAGCCAACCAAATCCATTCCCTCCTCGATCCACTCCACCCAAGGCCTCCTGCCTCCCCGACGCCCTCGCTCCAGCCGCTGCCTCGTCAGCTCTGCCTCACCGGAGCGTGTTGCCAGGTCGCCTGTCTCGCGCCCCAACCCTCTCTTTTCCCCTCTCCATCTCATCGTCTCTCTCTAATCTCTCCGCTCTCTCTTCCTTTGCCCACAGGAACCCCCATGGACGCCATGCTCGAGCTCCGCCTCGCTGCCGTTTTGCACCCGTTCCAGCCAGGAAACGGATGGATCCGTCTTCCCCGTGTTCGTCCTCATGCCGCTCCAGCCCCGCTCTAGTCCCGCGCCAAGTTGCCGTCCCCTTCCTCGCCTGAAGCCGCCACGCCGCCCTCGTCACCTGCGACCTCGGGTCGCCTCTGCTTCCTCTGCTCTCTTGCGCATCGTCCCCAACACCGGGAAGTTCGCCGCCGCCAAGCCCTCCCCTCATCCAGATCGGCCTCCGCCACCATCTTCTTCATGGAGCCCCGCCAAGTCCACAGAGCGCGGCGCTGTTAAATCCTCTGCTTCGAGCCTCGCCCTGCGCTGTCTTCCCCGAGCGCCGCAGGAGACCGGCGACCACCCCGGCAAGCTCCGTTATCTTCCCTCGCTCCAACTCCTACGCTGCTGCGCTGCATCGCCGCGATCTTTGCCCTTGCGAGTCCCTGCGCCCTGACCTGTTTACGCCTCGTCCTCGTCGGCGAGGGGCAGCGCCTCCGTCGTTGACCGCGCTGAGCCACTCTTTGCGCCAAGGCCTGCGGCGCTAACCGGCCTCCTCCAGCCTCGCGCCCTCTTGGGCCTCCTCCACCGATCTGGGCCATGGCCCATGGTGAAAACCCCAGCCCCTCCAGATTCGGCCCTATAGTATTTTTTTCCAGACCTGCAAATTTTGCTAATTATCCAGGAACTGCAGTTTTGCAGAAAACCCCTCATGTTCATGCATGTAATAACTCCACAACCGTGCATCGGATTAATATGTTTTATACATGTAAAATGCTTAGAATTTTGTGTAGATTAATAATACCCCACTTTCATCCATGTTTAAAATGTTTAAATTTCTGTTTGCGTTAATTTGCTTAAATGCCATGTTAAAATGTTTAATTTCATAACTAAATAACCGTAGCTCCATTTTAAATAAACTTTATATGTAAATGGGGTAGAAAAAATGCATAGATTAACATGGTCCACTTTATTTTTCTGCTTAACAACTTTAAAATATGTTTTAGGGTAGAAGAGTAGCAAATTCATAAATTGCATATGAGGATTTTCCGGAAATGTTGTTTGTTGTTCCAGCCTCATTTAAACTTGCCTAAATAGTTAGTTTACTTTTGTTACACCCCTTGCCATGTTTAACAACATATAAATTGTTGTGTACCTAAATGAGAGCGAACTAAATAACTCGGATGTGGTGTTTCGTCAATATGCAACTCGTTGCATATTGAGCTCCACTTAACTTGTAGTATTGTTTGTTGCACTTTGCCATGCCATGCCTCATTAAACCAGTCATGCATCATACTTGATTGTGCATCATGCCATGTTTATGCTTGTGCATTTACCATGTTGTTTGTTTCTTTCCGGTGTTGCTTCTTAGTTCCGGTTATGTTGCGATTGTGAGAATTCGTTCGACTACGCCCGTTCGTCTTCTTCATGGACTCGTACTTCTTCCTAGCGGGATTTCAGGCAAGATTACCGCTACCCTGGATCTCACTACTATCATTGCTATGTTAGTTGCTTCGTTCTATTGCTATGCTGCGCTACCTATCTTGTTCTTCAAGCCTTCCCAAATTGCCATGAACCTCTAACCTTTGACACCCTTCCTAGCAAACCGTTGCTTGGCTATGTTACCGCTTTGCTCAGCCCCTCTTATAGCATTGTTAGTTGCAGGTGGAGTTGAAGATTGCTCCATGCTGGACAGGATTATGTTGGGATGTCACAATATCTCTTATATTATTAATGCATCTATATACTTGGTAAAAGGTGGAAGGCTCGGCCTTATGCCCGGTGTTTTGTTCCACTCTTGCCGCCCTAGTTTTCGTCATACCGGTGTTATGTTCCCGGATTTTGCGTTCCTTACGCAGTCGGGTGATTTATGGGACCCCCTTGACAGTTCGCTTTGAATAAAACTCCTCGGCAAGGCCCAACCTTGGTTTTACCATTTGCCTCACCTAGCCCTTTTTCCCTTGGGTTTAGGAGCCGAGGGTCATCTTTATTTACCCCCGGGCGGTGCTCCTCCAGTGTTGGTCCAAACTAAACACCGTCTTGGGACCATTCCTTAGCAACTTGGATTCGTTGGCACTGTCGCTTCGCTTATCCGGTGTGCCACGAGCGAGATATGTGCAGCTCCTATCGGGATTTGTCGGCACATCGGGCGGCTTTGCTGGTCTTGTTTTACCATTGTCAAAATGTCTTGTAAACCGGGATTCGAGGCGATCAGGTCTTCTGGGAGAAGGAATATCCTTCGTTGATCGCGAGCTTATCATGGGCTAAGTTGGGACACCTGCAGGGTATAAACTTTCAAGAGCTGTGCCCGCGGTTATGTGGCAGATGGGAATTTGTTAATGTCCGGTTGTAGATAACTTGACACCAGATCCGAATTAAAACACATCAACCGCGTGTGTAGCCGTGATGGTCTCTTCTCGGTGGAGTCCGGGAAGTGAACACGGTTTTGGGTTATGTTTAACGTAAGTAGGAGTTCAGGATCACCTCTTGATCATTGCTAGCTTCACGACCGTTCCTTTTCTTCTCTTCTCGCTCTTATTTGCGTATGTTAGCCACCATATATGCTTAGTCGCTGCTACAACCTCACCACTTTACCCCTTCCTTTCCCATTAAGCTTTGCTAGTCTTAATACCCATGGTAATGGGATAGCTAAGTCCTCGTGGCTCACAGATTACTACAACAATAGTTGCAGGTACAGGTTGTGCGATGATCATGACGCGAGAGCGATGTTTGCTTGTTTTCGAGTTCTTCTTACGCTTCTTCTTGATCGGGGATAGGTTCGGTCGGCCTTTGGGCTAGCGAGGTGGATGTCATTTGAGTTTCTATTTGTGTTTCATCCGTAGTCGGATGTTGATCTTATGTAAGATGATGTTGTATTCGTGTGGCATTGTATGCCTTATGTATGTATCCCTTTCTATTATGTAATGTTGATGTAATGATATACATCTTGCAAAAGCGTCTTCAAGATGCGCTTCTATCCTTGGTGGGACCTTCAAGTTCCTTTAGGATAGGGCCGCATCTTGGGCGTGACATACCTCCTTGATCTTGGTCATAGCCTTCTGCAGATCCTCCATGTCTGCGCACATCTGATTCTCCTTGCGTCGGATGTGTTGGTTTAATTTTTGGATATAAGCTGCGATTGATCTGTCCTTCCTAGTGTTGATCATGTCCCAATGCTCATCTCGGCGCCCACAAATCTGGTAGATAGTATTCTTGAGATCATTGTGGTAAACTTCTCCAATTTGTCTCATGGTGACGTGGGCTGCCATGCTCTTTCCTAGGCTCCATGTTGGGGCATCAAAGGAAAACTCTATGGGCTCCGTGACTGGTGCAAATGTCCTCCCTGGAATGTGGACTTGAATCATCCAACGCTCTTCTTCGGGTAAAGTGGCATTGAAGGTCCCGGTGAAGCTTGGTACTCCTATGTTCAGGTATCTAGTGACTTCCTTCAAGTGATATCCAAAAGGTGAGTCTTCATCCGGTTGTGTGAACTTGTTCCTTGCATCCTCCATCCTAAAGAATAGAAAAGGTGAGGAGTCAGAAATGAGAAGAAAGAGTAGTGATCTAGGGCTTTAGCTTAGTGGCCATGTCCTACAGTCAGCGTGTGCTCTGATACCATCTTTGTAGCGACCAGACCTCAAATAGTCTGATCTCTGTGCTCAAGTGTCATCCTGGATCGATAATCTTGACACCACCACGATGCTTGAAGGATTTATAATGAGTAGCAATCACACACTTATTACATCAAATGTCTCAAAAGAGAACTTATTAAAATAAATATGGCTTAAGGCCATCTAATAACGATAACAGCGGAAGGCTTGGAAGAATAAGCGAGTCCATCAACTCCAACGGCATCACTGAGTATAGAACCACGACCTAAGCACCTTACTCGTCGTATGAAAAGTCTGCAACATGAAACGTTGCAGCCAGCAATTGACACATGGAATATGCTGGCAATGTAACACATAGAGAATAATAATGGAATAAGCTATACTACATGCATATTTGACTGGTGGAAAGCTCTATGGTTAAAGTTTTGCGTAAAGCCAATTTTTTTCCTACTACAAAGGAATAAATTTATTTAACTATCATGGTGGTTGTTAAACATTAAGAATGGTTGACAGCATTCTCAATCCCAATTAAAAGTAATCATTAACAACCCAACAATATTAATTAGAGTAACATGACGAGATTCACATGATATCCAAGTACTAGATACTCAAGATGTCCATAACCGGGGACACGGCTAACCATGATTAGTTTGTTACACTCTGCAGAGGTTTGCGCACTTTTCCCCACATGACTCGATCTCCTCCGTTTGGATTCTCGCACTACATGGTGTTTGAGAAACGGATGACCGAGACATAGTCTTTCAGAAGCGCTTGCACCTTACAAACGGGTAGACCGTACCAACCTACATCCCCTACATCAGCTAGTCTACCACTGTAAGAGTTCGCATGACTTAGTCAACTATGCTAGAGCCCATAGTAGCATGTGGCTACACACGGAAGTTCCTAGCATGAATAATCTTATGATCCCTTTGAGCCTGGGTGGCGGTCCGAAGAAAAACAGGCAAATCCTGGAAACCAGGTACCTTAATCCACCCAGATGTGTGTTTAAGTTGTCACCTTAAGTAAACCATTATTTAACAAACTCACATCTGTCATGGACACACTAACCCAATCCACGTCTACTAGCATAGCACGGCATAATAAGCAAACGTAGAAGTAACTCCCAAGGGTTTGAAAATAAAATAGGTAATAGGTACTACCTCAACTACTTCCCAAAATCCACAATTTAATTAGATCCTAAGCATGCAATGTTTGAGGATTGATCTAATGCATAAAAACTGGGTATGAGAAAAGGTATGATCAAAGTGTTACTTGCCTTGCTGATGATCCGCGAAACCTAGAGACTCGAAGTAACATGCGGCGCACTCCGGGTATTCTATCGCAGATAAACAAACAAGCATACAATAAGTACTCATCTAATGCACAGGTAAAACTCGAATAAAATATCTAACCAGAAAGTTCAACTTAAGAACTCCGGTGTGCAAAAAGAATCCAATCAAACGAAGAAACAAAACTCAAACGGCGAAAGAAACAAGCTTCGTTTACTAATCTGGACCTAAGTCAAATTTTACAGAAGCAAAAACTTGTTTAAGTTGGTTATTCGGAAAGAGGGTTTTGAGATGAAACTCCAGGCGCTTGAATCGCCTGATTCCGACAAATGTGCGAAAAGTTATACTAAAACGAAAATCGGATCAGAAATCGCGATCAGAAAAATCACGGAATAAATCCGAGAAAAAGAAAAAAGATGAACTGCTTAACGAACGAACGTTCGTTAACTGGATCTAATCGACGAACACGTTCGTTAAAATGAACGAACCAGCGAACGCTCGCTATTTAACCGAACCAAAAAAATAAATAAACCGATCTAAAAAAACGGAAATAATAAAACAACCGGCGAAAAACCGACGGAAAAACGAACAGTTTTAGAGAAACTGGCAGACAAGTCGAGGCACCTTGGGCGGCGGGTCGGCGAGGTAATGACGGCAACTCCGGCATGGCAAGCAGCGGCCGGTAGTCTTGAGGCTCAAGACAGGCGGGCTAGGGTTTGGCGGCGGCTGGGCTGAGGCGGCTCGGGCGCTATTTAAAGGCTGCCCCGGCGAGTCCCTTCGAGTCTGACCCGTAGGTCGGTTCGTTTGTTTTTTTTAAATAGTTTCGCGCAGAAAAACAAACGAAAGAAATACTAAAGGTACTCCAAAAATCCCGAAATAAATTTTTCCCCGGCTTCTAAAATCAAGCCGGACAAGATGAACTTTTATTTGGGGCCTAAATGCAATTTTGAAAAACGCACATTTTTCCTAAATTCAAATAAAAGGCGAAAAACTCCAAAAATAAATCTTATTTGATTTTTTATTATATCTTCATTATTTCTTTATTTTGGGAAAGTCATTTTATTCCCTCTCTCAATTTTGATAGTAGAAATAATGGAAGATAAAATAAATAAACTCAAATGATCCTATTTTCAAAATTTGAGAAAACTCAAATATGAAAATAACGAAATCCCCAACTCTCTCCATGGGTCCTTGAGTTGCGTAGAATTTCTAGGATCGAGCCAACAATGCAACAAAAATATGATATGCAATGATGATCTATGTATAACATTCCAAATTGAAAATTTGGGATGTTACATAATCGGTCTCGTTGATTAAATTTATGATCAAAGTTGAAGCACGGGGATAGATGAAGTACTATATTTTAGAACAGAGGGAGTAGTTCATTTCCGATTTTGCAAAAAAAAACTTGCATCTTCAAATCTCTTGCTAATCAGTGCCCCGCTTCTTCTTCCTCCTTTCTCCATCGACCGCGCGCACCGTGGTCACCCGAGCCACCGTCGGCACCCATCGTAGGGCCGAGCGCGTGACGACGTTCATGGCCAGCGCTATCGCTGTGAACCACCACCACCACCACCGCCAACCTGCGCCACCCGAGGCGAGCTGCGTCGTCCACCTGCTCCTCTGCGGCGGCTCCACGGCCGAAGGGCGCTGCGCCGCCGCCATCTTCTCCTGCCGTGACCCCTTCCGCCGTCCAGGGCTGCGCGCTATCCCCTCCCGCCGCCCAGGACCTGCGCTGCCGCTGCCAGGACCTGCGCGCGCCTGGGTTTGGAGCGCCTGGACCTGGAGCTCCCGATGGGCCTGGGACTGAAGCTCATCCTCAACCTCGAGCTCCCTGTCATCTCCCCCACTCCACTTCTCGACCTGCTGCTCGTCTGCAAGTTGCTTCTCCCCGGGGGGGCCTGCTCGTTCTGCTGCCCGGAGCTCCCCTCCTCGTGCTACTGCCAGTGAGAAGAACCCAAGCTCCAATTTCTGTACATAGCACTTGTTCATTTATTTCAAACACAATTGATCATGTACTCTGCAAAAATGTTGCAAAAAAGAGTCAGTTAACACAAAATTTAACTGAATGTGTCCCTCAATGTCCAATATTCATCAGTTAACTGAATGTTTACAGAAGTAACTGGATCTTTCGATAATTTCTGATCCTCACCTGTTACTGTGAATTAATTTAGAGTTATTTGAATTATTTGAATTATTTTGATTATTTCGATAATTTCGATCTCTTTATTCTTGTGGATTAATTTCGATCTCTTTATTCTTGTGAATCTTGATGAATCAAAAGAGTAGAAGCAATTTCTGATCTACTGTTACTATGGATTAAGTTGGAATTATTTGAATTACGTAGGTTTATTTAAATTAATTTGGAGTTATTTGAATTAGCTAGATTCTTCTTCTTCTTCTTCTTCATAAACAGAAAAAGATGAATATTGTTGGACTAACATGATTTTCTAGACATAGCCCTAAAATTTCTACACACTGATTTGACAAGCAATACTCCTTCTGAGAGAACATTTACCTTTGAAAATAGAACATTTACACTGAAAAATAGGACCCCCAAGAAATTGTATTCAGTGATCTTGTACTATGAAAATAGAACATTTACACTGAAGCTTCAAACAAAATTTCAGTGATCTTGTACTCTGAAGATAGAACATTTACACTGAAGCTTCAGACAAAATTTAAGTGATCTTGTACTCAATTTAGTGGCAATCATACTTGGGATGCAAACCTAAAGCTTCGAAACTGAATTTTCTAAATTTCAATGATCTTGTACTAAATTTTCTACCTCACTTTTCTTGATTTAGTTCAAAATTTACACATCAGTAGAGAATGTAGTGTGTGTAGAATTTCAACCAAAAGATTGTGATTCTCACCAATATCCAGGAGCCACTGCAATTATGTCTTCAGAGAAATTCAGTTAAAATGACAGCAGCTTTTAGTTTTCAGTTTTGACAATCGTAGAACGTCTTGTCAGTTTTGACAGTGTGTGTAGTTGTTCTGGAGCAAACTACACACATTTATTTTCTACTCCAGCAGATGTTGTGGAACATTTATTCCCACCTCCACCACCATCTTGTCAGTTTTGACAGTGTGTGTATGCAGTAGCTTTGACAGCAGTATAACCACTCATTCAAAATGAGGAACAACAAATTACTCTAATAATGGCTCCAATAGTTGTGCTAGGGGTGTTTGTCACAGAAAAGAAATACAGAAGATATCTTATTCTAAACCCTTATGATTTGTGGCACTGGAGTATCATTCTGCTGTATGTCAATCAGTATCTTATTCTAAACAATCTTGGATTTATTTGTGTACTGAAAGTTTACAGTGCCTAGTGTAGGAAAGTTTACTGAATTTCGTGGAGTACTCAAAGTGCTTTGAACTAGAAGATCATCAAAGTTCAAAGCCTAGCTGATTTGAACGGCTTATTTTCTGGAATCATCAATGTGCAGGCTAAATGTTTATAATGCTTTGAACTTTGTGAAAGAAGATGAATGGGCATCAATGTGCATTCAGGCTAATTCTTTGAACTTTGATCATCAATCCAAAGAATACACTATGATCAATCTAGAGAATCATCAAAGTTGAACAATAAGGATCAATCAAAAACCATCAATTTGCATTCAGAAAACACACTATGATCAAAGGTCAGCGCAGCACATTCAGGCTAATTTGAGAAAGAATTATCATCACATTCAGGCACATGGCAGCACAATACAACACAATAGCAAAATAGGTTGGGGGGTAGGGGAACAACCTCAGGGCCAGGGGGCTCGGGTCGAGGAAGGGGAGCTCGAGATGTTGTGTCGCCACCACCTCTCCCCAGCATGGTAACCACGGAGGGGGCATCCACGCCGTCGCCATGCATTCCTGGCTTGCACGAGTAGAAGCGGTGCTCCTCCTCACACTCCTCCCGACCCCGCGTCGTCCTCAACCGGGCGACACGGGGGACACAACTACCAGCCGCCGCCGGCCTCTCCCTCACCTCCCTCCCTACCCCCGCCGCTGCCGGAGGAGGCCGTTCGACGGTGGACGGCAGCGGCAAGGCGTCCTCAGGTTTTCCTTCCTTTCCCCCTCGCCCTAGCTCATTCTCCCATCCCCATATCCATGGTCAATCTGATCTGATCGCCGAGACAACCCTGGCCAAGATCGTGGAGCCGATCTCACCGTGGACAGCAGTCACACGAGGCGCACACCCCTCTAGCCGCGGTCGTCCATAGTGACGGAGGCAAGGGGCATGATGCAATCCGCGATTGCCCACAGATGTTTCTTCTTTGGTACTGTTGTGTGGCCTTGCCCGAGATCTTCGGCGCTACGCACAGATCAGAATTACGAGGCACAAGCGGCGGCACCACCACATCGTATTATCTACCTCGTCGGCCAAAAATAAACGGAGGTTGATATGTCTAGATGGATCGAAGGCCAGATTTTATACACAATTATACTATGTGAACTTGGTAATGGGTGATTTAAGAAAACTGGATGGGACAGATCGAAAGAAGTTTGTGTGTTGGACGATTGGAATTTTGCAGCAGTAATCTCGACGAGTGGGGCAGCAACACTGGCATACTTTGTTCTTGGCGGTCTCAGTTTGTGGGGTGAAAACCCTAGGTCTTGTACCTGGCAATGGTGGCTTCCTAGTCGTTTTCTTGTTGAAGGCATTGTTTGGAGATTGGACCTTCTCAAGGGTGAAAATCCAGGATCTAACTATGATGGTTGGACCGGACGACGATAGTGTTTGTGCACTATAACCTTCATGAAGGCATTGAAGGAAATATGCCCTAGAGGCAATAATAAAGTTATTTTTTATTTCCTTATTTCATGATAAATGTTTATTATTCATGCTAGAATTGTATTAACCGGAAACATAATACATGTGTGAATACATAGACAAACATAGTGTCACTAGTATGCCTCTACTTGACTAGCTCGTTTATCAGAGATGGTTATGTTTCCTAGCCATGGACAAAAGAGTTGTCATTTGTTTAACGGGATCACATCATTAGGAGAATGGTGTGATTGACTTGACCCATTCCGTTAGCTTAGCACTTGATCGTTTAGTATGTTGCTATTGCTTTCTTCATGACTTATACATGTTCCTCTAACTATGAGATTATGCAACTCCTGTTTACGGAAAAACACTTTGTGTGCTACCAAGCGTCACAGCATGCTGGGTGATTATAAAGGTGCTCTCTGGTGTTTCGAAGGTACATGTTGGGTTGGCATAATTTGAGATTAGGATTTGTCACTCCGATTGTCGGAGATGTATCTCTGGGCCCTCTCGGTAATACTCATCAACTAAGCCTTGCAAGCATGTAACTAATGAGTTAGTTATGAGATGACGTATTACGGAGCGAGTAAAGAGACTTGCGATGCGAGATTGAACTAGGTATTGGATACCGGCGATCAAATCTCGGGCAAATATTTATACCAATGACAAAGGAACAAAGTATGTTGTTATGCGGTTTGACCGATAAAGATCTTAAGTAGAATATGTAGGAACCAATATGGGCATCCAGGTCCCTCTATTGGTTATTGACCGAGAATGGTTTTAGGTCATGTCTACATAGTTCTCGAACCCGTAGGGTCCATGCAACAACGTTACAATGACATTTATATTATGAGTTTATGAGTTTTGATGTACGAAGGAGTTGAGTCCGGGATGAGATCGGGGATATGACGAGGAGTCTCGAAATGGTCGAGGCGTAAAGATCGATATATTGGACAACTATATTCGGAGTTCGGAAAGGTTCGAGTGATTGGGTATTTTGGATCTGGGAGAGTTCTGAGGAATTCGCTGGGAGAAGTATTGGGCCTTATTGGGCCTGCTGAAAGGAGAAAGGGCCAAAGGGTGACCGCACCTCCCCTTGAACTAGTCGAATTGGACTAGGGAGGGGTGCCCCTTCCTTCCTTCTCCTTCTCTCTTCCCTTTCCTTCTCTCCTACTCCTACTACATGGAAGGGTTCCTAGTTGGACTAGGAAGGGAATCCTACTCGGTGGGAGTAGGACTCCCCATGGCGCGCCATAGAGAGGGCCGGCCTCCTCCTCCCTCCCTCCTTTATATCTGGGGGGGGGGCACCCATGGACACACAAGTTGATCTACGGATCGTTCCTTAGCCGTGTCGGTGCCCCTTCCACCATATTCCACCTCGGTCATATCGTCATGAAGCTTAAGCGAAGCCCTCGCGCGATAGAACATCAAGATCGTCCCACGCCGTCGTCTTGTGGAACTCTCCCTCGACACTCAGCTGGATCGGAGTTCGAGGGACGTCATCGAGCTGAACGTGTGCTGAACTCGGAGGTGTCGTACGTTCGGTACTTGGATCGGTCGGATCGTGAAGACGTACGACTACATCAACCGCGTTATCATAACACTTCCGCTTACGGTCTACGAGAGTACGTGGACATACACTCTCCCCTCTCATTGCTATATCATCACCATGATCTTGCGTGTGCGTAGGAAATTTTTGAAATTACTACGTTCCACAACAGTGGCATCCGAGCCAGGTTATATGCGTTGATGTTATATGCATGAGTAGAACACAAGTGAGTTGTGGACGATATAAGTCATACTGCCTACCAGCATGTCATACTTTGGTTCAGCGGTAGATGAAGCGGCCCGGACCGACATTACGCGTACGCTTACGCGAGACTGGTTTCACCGTTACGAGCACTCGTGCTTAAAGGTGGCTGGCGGGTGTCTGTCTCTCTCACTTTAGTTGAACCGAGTGTGACTATGCCGGTCCTTGTGAAGGTTAAAGCGGAGTCTATTTGACAAACTATCGTTGTGGTTTTGATGCGTAGGTAAAACGGTTCTTGCTCAGCCCGTAGCAGCCACGTAAAATTTGCAACAACAAAGTAGAGGGCGTCTAACTTGTTTTTGCGGGGCATGTTGTGATGTGATATGGTCAAGGCGTGATGAGATATAAGTTGTTGTATGAGATGATCATGTTTTGTTGAAGTTATCGACAATGGCGAAGCCCTATGGTTGTCTCTTTGTTGCATAAAGATGCAAGTGCCAAATAATTGCTTTACTTTATCGCTATGCAATAGCAATAGTTGCAAGAGCAATAGTTGGCGAGGCGACCATGTGATTACACATTGATATAGATCAAGATGATGAAGATCATGGTGTCGTGCGGTGACGATAGAGATCATGGCGATACTTTGGAGATGGAGATCAAAGGCGCAAGATGATCATGGCCATATCATGTCACATATTTTGATTGCATATGATGTTTATCTATTATACATCTTATTCTTGCTTTGATTGATGGTAGCATTTTAAGATGATCTCTCACTAAATTATCAAGAAGTGTTCTCCTGAGTATGCACCGTTGCCAAAGTTAAATCGTGCCCGGACACCACGTGATGATCGGGTGTGATAAGCTCTCGTCCATCTACAGCGGGTGCAAGCCAGTTTTGCACTGCGGAATACTTAGGTTAAACTTGACGAGCCTAGCATATGCAGATATGGCCTCAGAACACGGAGACCGAAAGGTCGAGCATGAATCATATAGTAGATATGATCAACATATCGATGTTCACCATTGAAAACTACTCCATCTCACGTGATGATCGGTTATGGTGTAGTTGATATGGATCACGTAATCACTTAGATGACTAGAGGGATGTCTGTCTAAGTGGGAGTTCTTAAGTAATATGATTAATTAAACTTAAATTTATCATGAACTTAGTCCTGGTAGTATTTTGCAAATTATGTTGAAAGATCAATAGCTTGCGTTGTTGCTTTCATATGTTTATTTTGATATGTTCCTAGAGAAAATTGTGTTGAAAAATGTTAGCAGCAATGATGCGGATTTGGTCCATGATCGAGGTTTATCTTCATTGCTGCGGAAGAATTATGTCCTTAATGCACGCTAGGTGACAGACCTATTGCAGGAGCGGATCTGGGGCGTTATGAGCGTTTGGCTAGCTCAATATGATGACTACTTGATAGTTTTGTGCACCATGCTTTATGGCTTAGAATCGGGACTTCAAAGATGTTTTGAACATCATGGACCATATGAGATGTTCGATAATTGAAGTTAATATTTCAAGCAAATACCCAAGTTGAGAGATATGAAGTCTCCAACAAGTTCTATAGCTAAAAGATGGAGGAGAATCACTCAACTAGTGAGCATGTGCTCAGATTATGCAGGTACTTCAATCGCTTGAATCAAGTGGGAGTTAATCTTCCGGATAAGATAGTGATTGACAGAATTCTCTAGTCACCATCACCAAGTTAGTAGAACTTTGTGATGAACTATAGTATGCAAGGGATGGCGAAAGCGATTCCCGAGCTCTTCGTGATGTTGAAATCGGCGAAGGTAGAAATCAAGAAAAGACCATCAAGTGTTGATGATTGACAAAACCACTAGTTTCAAGAGAAGGGCAAAGGGAAAGAAAGGGAACTTCAAGTGGAAAGACAAGCAAGTTGTCACTCCTGCGAAGAAACCCAAAGCTGGACCATAGCACTGAAGCGAGTGCTTACTTTGCAAAGGAAATGGTCCTTTGAGCGGAAATGCCACGAATATTTGGTAGATGAGAAGGATGGCAAAGTGAACAAGGGTATATTTGATATCTGAGTTATTAATGTGTGCCTTGCTAGTGTTTATAGCAACCCTCGATATTTGATACTAGTTAGGTTGCTAAGATTAGTAACTTCGAAGCAGAAGTCATGAGAATAAACAAAGACTAAGTTAAAGGGTGAAGTGACGATGTGTGTTGGAAATAGTTCCAAGATTGATATGATCATCATCGCACACTCCCTATACTTTTGGGATTAGTGTTAAACCTAAATAAGTGTTATTTGGTGTTTGCGTTGAGCATGAATATGATTTGATCATGTTTATTGCAATACGGTTATTCATGTAAGTTAGAGAATAATTGTTGTTCTGTTTACATGAATAAAACCTTCTATGGTCATACACCCAATGAAAATGGTTTGTTGGATCTCGATTGTGTGATACACATATTCGTAATATTGAAGCCAAAAGATGCAAAGTTAATAATGATAGTGCAACTTATTTGTGGTACTTGCCGTTTAGGTCATATCGATTGTAAAGAGCATGAAGAAACTCCATAAAGATGGATTTTGGAATCACTTGGTTATGAATCAGTTGATGCTTGCGAACCGTGCCTTTTGGGCAAGATGACTAAAACTCCGTTCTTGAACAATGGAGCGAGCTCTTGACTTATTGAAAATAATACATCTTGATGTATGCAGACCAATGAGTATGAAGGCTCGTGGCAAGTATCGTTTTTTCGACCTTCACAGATGATTTGAGCAGATATGGGTATATCTACTTGATGAAACATAAGTCTGAAATAGTTGAAAGGTTCAAAGTATTTCAGAGTGAAGTGGAAAAATCATCGTAACAAGAAAATAAAGTTTCGCGATCGATCGCGGAGCGAATATTTGAGTTCTGAGTTTGGTCTTCAACTAAAACAATGTGAAATAGTTTCACAGTTCACGCCACATGAACACCACAGCGTTATGGTGTGTCGAGCGTCGTAACCGCACTTTATTGGATATGGTGCGATCTATGATGACTCTTCTTGATTTACCAATATTGTTTTGGGGTTATGCATTAGAGACAAGCTGCATTCACATTAAAGGGCACCATCTAAATCCGTTGAGGCGACAACATATGAACTGTGGTTTAGCAAGAAACCCAAGTTGTCATTTCTTAAAGTTTGGGGCTGCGATGCTTATGTGAAAAAGTTTCATCTGATAAGCTCGAACCCAAATCGGAGAAGTGCGTCTTCATAGAATACCCAAAAGAAGCTGTTGGGTACACCTTCTATCACAGATCCGAAGGCAAGATATTCGTTGCTAAAATGGATCCTTTCTAGAAGGAGTTTCTCTTGAAAGAAGTGAGTGGGAGGAAAGTAGAGCTTGATAAGGTAATTTGTACCTTCTCCCGAATTGGAAAGTAGTTCATCACGAAATCAGTTCGATGATTTCTACACCAATTAGTGAGGAAGCTAATGATGATGATCATGAAACTTCAAGATCAAGTTACTAAAAACCTCGTAGGTCTTCCAAAGTACAGTCCGCTTTGAGTAGTATGGTAATCCTGTTCTAGAAGTCATGTTACTAGACCATGATGAACCTCACGAACTATGAGGAAGCGATGATAAGCCAGATTCCATGAAATGGCTTGAGGCCATAAAATCGAGATATGATCCATGTATGAGAACAAAGTATGGACTTTGATTGACTTGCTCGATGATCGCAAGCCATGTTAAATAAATGGATCTTCAAGAGGAAGGCGGACAACGATAGTAGTGTTACTATCCACTAAGCTCGACTTGTTGCAAAAGGTTTTCAACAAGTTCAAGGGGTTGAATACGATGAGATTTTCTCACTCGTATCGATGCTTAAGTCTGTCCGAATCATGTTAGCAATTGCCACATTTTATGAAATCGGCAAATGGATGTCAAAACTGCATTCCTTAATGGATTTATTAAAGAAGAGTTGTATATGATGCAACGAGAAAGTTTTGTCAATCCTAAAGATGCTAACAAAGTGTGCAAGCTCCAAACAATCCATCAATGGTGGTGCAAGCATCTCGGAGTTGGAATATACGCTTTGATGAGTTGATCAAAGCATATGATTTATCTGGACTTTTGGAAGGCTGTATTTACAAGAAAGTGAGTGGGAGCACTACGGCATTTTTGATAAGTATATCTGAATGACATATTGTTGATCGGAAATAATGTAGAATTATTACGCAAAGCATAAAGGAGTGTTTGAAAGGAGTTCTTTAAAATAAAGACCTTAGTAAAGCTACTTACATATTGAGCATCAAGATCTATTGAGATAGATCAAGGCGGCTTGATAAGATTTTCAAATGAGTACATACCTTGGCAAGATTTTGAAATAGTTCAAAATGGAGCAGTCAAAGAAAGAGTTCTTGCACTGTGTTGCAAAGGTATGAAATTGAGTAAGACTCAAATCCCGACCATAGCGAGAAAATAGAAAGAGAATGAAAAGTCATTCCCTATGCCTCGATCATAGGTTCAATAAAGTATGTTGTGCTATGTACGGACCTATTGTATACCTTGCTCTGAATTTGGCGGGGAGTACAATAGTGATCTAGGAGTAGATCCTTTGGACATTGGTCAATAATATCCTTAGTAAGGACTAAGGAGATGTTTCTCGATTATGGAGGTGACAAAAGAGTTTGTTGTAAAAGTTACATCAGTGCATACTTTTACACTGATCCAGATGACTCTAAGTCTCAACCTGGATACATATTGAAAGTGGGAGCAATTAGCTAGAGTAGGTCCGTGCAGAGCATTGTGGACATAAAATATTTGCAAAATACATACGGCTCTGAATGTGACAGACCCGTTGACTAAGGTTCTTTCACGAGCAAAACATGATCACACCTTAGTACTCTTTGGGTGTTAATCACATAGCGATGTGAACTAGATTATTGACTCTAGTAAACCCTTCGAGTGTTGGTCACATGACGATGTGAACTATGTGTGTTAATCATATATAGATATGAATATTGCTGTTAAATCACATAGCGATGTGAACTAGATTATTGACTCTAGTGCAAGTGGGAGACTGAAGGAAATATGCCCTAGAGGCAATAATAAAGTTATTATTTATTTCCTTATTTCATGATAAATGTTTATTATTCATGCTAGAATTGTATTAACGGAAACATAATACATGTGTGAATACATAGACAAACATAGTGTCACTAGTATGCCTCTACTTGACTAGCTCGTTTATCGAGAGATGGTTATGTTTCCTAGCCATGGACAAAAGAGTTGTCATTTGATTAATGGGATCACATCATTAGGAGAATGATGTGATTGACTTGACCCATTCCGTTAGCTTAGCACTTGATCGTTTAGTATGTTGCTATTGCTTTCTTCATGACTTATACATGTTCACGTAACTATGAGATTATGCAACTCCGTTTACTAGAAGAACACTTTGTGTGCTACCAAGCGTCTAGCGTATGCTGGGTGATTATAAAGGTGCTCTCTGGTGTTTCGAAGGTACATGTTGGGTTGGCATAATTCAAGATTAGGATTTGTCACTCCGATTGTCGGAGAGGTATCTCTGGGCCCTCTCGGTAATACTCATCAACTAAGCCTTGCAAGCATGTAACTAATGAGTTAGTTATGAGATGACGTATTACGGAACAAGTAAAGAGACTTGTCAGTAACGAGATTGAACTAGGTATTGGATACCGACGATCAAATCTCGGGCAAGTAACATACCGATGACAAAGGGAACAAAGTATGTTATTATGGGGTTTGACCGATAAAGATCTTCGTAGAATATGTAGGAACCAATATGGGTATCCAGGTCCCTCTATTGGTTATTGACTGAGAATGGTTTTAGGTCATGTCTACATAGTTCTCGAACCCGTAGGGTCCGCACGCTTAACGTTACGATGACATTTATATTATGAGTTTATGAGTTTTGATGTACCGAAGGAGTTCGGAGTCCGGGATGAGATCGGGGACATGACGAGGAGTCTCGAAATGGTCGAGACGTAAAGATCGATATATTGGACGACTATATTCGGAGTTCGGAAAGGTTCGAGTGATTGGTATTTTTGAATCTGGGAGAGTTACTGGGAATTCGCTGGGGAGAAGTATTGGGCCTTATTGGGCCCTGGGAAGGAGAGAAAGGGCCAAAGGGTGGCGGACCCTCCCTTGAACTAGTCCGAATTGGACTAGGGAGGGGCACCCCTTCCTTCCTTCTCCTTCTCTCTTCCCTTTCCTTCTCTCCTACTCCTACTACATGGAAGGGTTCCTAGTTGGACTAGGAAGGGAATCCTACTCCGGTGGGAGTAGGACTCCCCATGGGCGCCATAGAGAGGGCGGCCTCCTCCTCCCTCCCTCCTTTATATCACGGGGCAGGGGCACCCATGGACACACAAGTTGATCTACGGATCGTTCCTTAGCCGTGTGCGGTGCCCCTTCCACCATATTCCACCTCGGTCATATAATCGCGAAGCTTAAGCGAAGCCTGCGCGATAGAACATCAAGATCGTCCTGCGCCGTCGTCTTGTGGAACTCTCCTCGACACTCAGCTGGATCGGAGTTCGAGGGGCGTCATCGAGCTGAGCGTGTGCTGAACTCGGAGGTGCCGTCGTTCGGTACTTGGATCGGTCGGATCGTGAAGACGTACGACTACATCAACCGCGTTGTCATAACGCTTCCGCTTACGGTCTACAAGAGTACGTGGACATACACTCTCCCCTCTCGTTGCTATATCATCACCATGATCTTGCGTGTGCGTAGGAAATTTTTGAAATTACTACGTTCCCCAACAGGCATCATTTTTGGAGAATCCTTTTCGGAGTCTATGTGTTGCCACACTACAAGAAATATGTCAACTTATGACCTTTTGTTAGTGACCCTGGAAGAATTGGTCATAAATTTATGACCATTTTAGACCAATTGGTCAAAAGCTGCCTGGGGGGCTCTAAACCCTAAACCATAACGACCATTTTGGTCAGAAAGGTCATAATTTCATTAGAGGAAATGGTCGTAAAGCTAGTAGCATTGTCCACTGCCTCATGCCTACCTGATAACGACCAATATAAAATGGTCACTACACTTGAGTTTGAATGAATTGGGATGATTAGGCAGCCACCTCGGCAACCTCTCTTATGTGTCCTTTGTCTAGGTGTCATTTTTGCTTGAGTTTTAATATTCAGCAGACAGGACAGGCACACATCGACAAAGGGACCCATTTGACAGTGGTGCGAGCGCTTAATTCGCCCAAAAAGATGCACGAGCGGGACTCGAACCCACGACCTCGCGCTTGCTTCGCTCGCATGCTACCGCTAGGCTAGAGAGGGACGATTGCTCACATCTGGGAGTTTAACTATACATTATATAGAACTAAAAATGTGTGCTTTAATTCCTAAAAAATGAGCGCTAGTGGGGACTCGAACCCACGACCTGGCGCTCGCTCGCTCGTTCGGTGCCGCTGGGCTAGAGGGGGATTGTTGTTAATGTATGGGTAGTTTTCTATATACTATACAAAACCAGGGCTCTCTCGTATCAGTGACAAGTGGGGCCTTCCGACCAGGTGGCGGCGGGTGGCATCGAACAGAGCAACACTTATCGTTTTTCTAGGTCTTCCGACCAGGTGGCGGTGGCGGCGGAAGCAACCAGCAAGCGTCGCTCGGACGAGGGCGGGGCGGCGGCCGGCGGCCGGCGGCCGAAGCAACCAGTAGGGGCCGCTCGCCTTGCCCACGACCTCGCTGCAGGTGACCTCGCTGCAGGGCGGGGCGGCGGAAGCAACGCTTGCTGCAGGGGCGGGGACAGGAACGGCGACCTCGCCGCTCGCGTCGCCACGCATGGGGACTCGCCGCCCGCCGAGCATGGGGAGTCGCCACCGCCCAAGCAGACCTGCCACGTATGCACCCTCTCATTCCCCTCCTCTTCCCCTCTCCTCTCTGTTGATGTAGATTTGATAGGAGAATCTTGAGTGATTTGATGTAGGTTTGTTGTAAGCTTGGAAAAATCTCTTGGAAATGTCATTGATGAATTTGGTAGAAATTGTGAAGAGAATTTACTGTTGATGGTTTAACCAAAATAGTTCTTAGTGGCAGCATATATTGTTATTGTTTGTTGTTTAACCACCTCTGTTTTTTGTGAACCATCATGTTTTAGTTAGCTTTTCTTTTCTCTCATGTGAAATCTGTATTTCCATTTGAACTACTTTTTATTGTTCCCATGTGAAATCTGTAAACCATGTGAACTGGACTAAAGTAGTGAGGAATTGGAAATAGCTGAATGTTGTGCTTAGGCAGTTAGCATATAAACTTGGGTGCCTACCTTATTTTCTGGAATTTTAGCTTCCATTACTTCGATCCATTTTCATTAATTAATGTTGATGCACTTAGATTGATTTGCTAAGTTGCAACAATTTGTTGTCTTTGGCAGATGGATAGAAGCTGGATTAGACGAGGAGTTAGAAAGTTTTCAAAAGAACATATGAAAGGAGTTGATGATTTCATGGCATTTGTTTGGGCAAATTTTGCCAACGATGCTCACATCCTTTGCCCATGTTGTGAATGCCTCAACCGTCCAAGAATGGCTCAAGGAAGAGTGGAAGATCATCTGCTTCTTAATGGGATGTCCAGCACATATGATAGATGGATATATCATGGAGAACCTTTAGACAGACAACCTCAACATTTTGAAGCTGATACAGAGGCCCCTCATATGATGGGTGGTGGTGATGCTGGCATTGATTTCATGGAAAAGGTTTTGCGAGATAATGTTGTTTTGGAGGAAGAGGATGGCCATGAAGATGATAGGATTCCTGACCTATTGAAGGATTTGTACGATCTTTGAAGATCGTCTTGATGGACGAAATCGTTGTTTCTTTGAGGTGTTAGAGGAGGCGCGCAGCTCATGAAGGGGTAAATTTTCAAGATTTACCTTCACCGTGAGATTACTCCACATCAAGTCTTTCTACGGATTAGCAATGCCGCATTTAACGCAATACTCCGTCTTTTGAGCTTGCAATTCCACGATAGTTGTGTTCCCAGATCTTATGATGAAGCATTGAGCATAATCCGCAGTGGGGTTAGGTTATGTGTCAATACATGTGTGCCCAAATAATTGTGTCTTGTTTGGAAGGATTTAGCAAAGCATGACAAGTGTCCAAAATGCAATGCATCTAGGTGGAAAGATCTTGATGGGAAGAAGTCAATACGGAGAAAGTCTTGAGGCACTTTCCTTGATACCAAGGCTGCAGCGGATGTTCATCTCGAAGAAATCATCGCGTGAAATCTGATGGCACAAGTGAAGCGGCAACTGTGGACAATGAGTGAGCCATCCTGCGGATGGAGAGGCATGGAAAGTGTTTGACAAGTATACATTTAGATTTTCTGCAGATCCAAGGAACATAAAACTTGGCATTGCCACAGATGGGTTTAATCCGTTTGGGAACATGAGCACGTCTTATAGCATGTGGCGATTTTTGTGGTGCCGTACAACCTGCCACCATGGGCATGCATGGATCAGTCCAACTTCATGATGTCATTGCTTATCCGGGTCCAGATTCTCCGGAAAGGATTTTGATGTCTTTATGGAGCCCTCGTGAAGAACTGCTCCGGCTACGGACTGGTGTACCTACATACGATGCCTTGAGTCCGGAAGAAAAGTTCAATCTCGTGCTGCGATCATATGGTCCATCCATGATTTCCGGCTCTGCACACTCATGCTGGGATGATCACGGCGGGTTATCGGGCTTGTGTCCATTGTGACAAAGACCCTTGCTCAAAGAGAATAAGGAACAAGATCTGCTATATTGGGCACCGCCGCTTTCTTCCCGAAACCATCATTTGGCGAAGAAGCAAAGATTTTAATGGTGAGAATGAAACCCGTGACAAGCCAGCTGAATTCACTAAAGAAGAGCTGGAGCGACAACTTGAAAAGGTGAAAGATGTGAGACCGGGAAAGCTGGCGAAGAAAAGAAAGCGTGAGGAAGGTCGATGTTGGGACCGGAGGTCTTGTTTGTGGGACCTGCCATCTTGGGCTGATATGAAATTAAGGCATAATCTCGATGTAATGCACATTGAGAAAAACATATGCGAGAATCTGCTAGGGGCGTTTGAACATTGAAGGGAAGACAAAGGACACGGTTAGTTCTAGGCTTGATTTGGAGGACATGGGCATAAGAGAAGATTTGCATCTCTGACACAATGAAGATGAAGATTCATTTGAAATTCCACGAGCATGGTATACAATGAATAAAGAACAAAAGCTTGCATTCTGTGAATTCCTAAGAGCGGTGAAATTTCCAGATGGTTATCTTGCTAACCTAGCAAAGTGTGTTACTTCGATGGATTCAAGCTTTCGATCTTGAAAACCCATGATTGTCACATCCTCCTCCAAAGGATTTTACCGGGCCTCAGGAATCATGGACAAGGATATATATGAAGCGGTTCTTGAGCTAGGAAATTTCTTTAGAGAGCTGTCTTTGCAAAACCACGAAGTTAAGCATCTGGAAAGACTTGAAAAAGAAATCCCAATTATTCTTTGCAAGCTCGAGAAGATTTTCCTCGACTTTCTTCACCATGATGGTCCATTTGGCGGTGCACTTACCCAAAGAGGCAATGCTTAGAGGCCATGCAATACGGTTGGATGTACCCAATCGAGCGAAGGCTGCTTACTTGTAAGCGTTATGTGCGGAACACAGCAAGACCTGAAGGTTCTATTGCTGAAGCATATGTCGTTGATGAGTGCTTGAATTTTTGCTCTAGATACTTGGTGATGTGGAAACAAGATGGAACCGGCGGGCAGAAATAGAGAGCGATCGATTCGCAAAGTGGTGATGTCTCTGTTTTCAACCATGGTGTGAACTTTCTTGGAGCCTCACAATACTTGGAGGCTGGTGATGAGTATGACAGGATGGTTTTGTTTGTGCTCAACAAGCTGTAGAGGTTCTACCATATATCGAGTATGTTATATCTTACGCACTCATTAAATAATTTTTTTTGCTTGGGTTGGCACCAGCCTAATGTTTTAATTCACATGTTTTGTTGGCATTGCAGAAATGCAAGGAAGAGTTAAACCAGGAAGAAAGCAATATCAATGTTGATAAAAGGGTTGCCAAGGTGTTTGCTAAGTGGTTTAAGAATCATGTGAGATCTTTAGCCACATGTTTTATGTTTTACGTGTTATTTACCCATTGTTAAATACCATTGTTTGCTAAATGGTTTATTTGTGCAGATTGGAAAGTTCCATGAGGAGAAGAAGGTCGGTGATGATCTATTTGCTTTGGCATGCTTACGGATAAGCGGTGAGAGTGTATTCAGCATGCATTCTCGCGGTGTCGGTACCACACCGTTGACGCGAGGAAAAAGGAAGACACAGAATAGTGGAATCGTCCCGAGAGGGTCACATGATGGTGAGATCATTGACTTCTATGGTCGGTTGAGAAGCATCGAGAGTTGCGGTACAACTCTAGTGGAGGCATCCATCGCTCGGTTGTCTTATTTTCTTTGTGGTGGTTTGAGCTTGGTAGCAAGAAGAGGAGAGACTCTTTTGTCAAATATGATGGCCACTTCAAAAGCATCAACACTGCAAGGTGCTAGTATAAGAGTGATCCTTTATTCTAACGACACAAGCAACAATGGTGTTTTATCGCGGACACTCTTTTGCACGGAAAATGGCGAGTTGTGCAAAACTTTCAGCACTGAACACTTGTGGAGTGTGACTGAAACCGAAGTGGAAAAGGGCCCCGTGATGGTGGACTAACATACCAAGATGATGACTCTCGGAAGTTCCGTTGCAAGTGATGATGACCCTATGGAAGTTCGGTGCAAAGCAGAGTGCGAAGGGACCGAGGCGATGTGATCGTTGGTGCTGCAGCAGTTGAAGGCATCAAGAAAAGAAGAAAGGTGGTAGAGGATGGACACGGCGAGGATGAGGAAAACCGGACTGATCATACTATGCTGCAATATTGTAGTGATGACGAGGAAAAGCAGGAGTGGGCATAGAGTTCCTTGTTTTCGTATCGGCGACGATGAGTAGCGAATGGGTGGCAAAGGTAAATACTATTACTTAATGTTCTTTGTTTTGGTATCTATGGGATTTGGTGACTGATGTGATCAATCTTCTCTCGGTAGAAAAATCCTTGAAGATTCTAGGAGCAAAATCATGATCCCGATGGTTGTAGCAAGATGATGATCCCGATGGTTGTAGCAAAATGATGATCTTGATGGTTGTAGCAATAGTGATGTAGTTATCCCGATTCACAATGCTTTAAGAATCCAATGACAAAATTGAGATGTTATGCTTGCTGTTTTGACCTGAATTGAGATGTTATTGTAGCTGTTATGCTTGCTGTCAAAATGTTGTCTTGTAATGCAAAAGATTTTTTGAACATCTTTAGTTCAAGTTTTGGTCAGAATGTTGTCTTGTAGTTGTTGTGATCATCTTGTAGTTGTTTTGGTCAGAATGTTGTCTTGTAGATGCTATTTTAACTGAATTTTGGTCAGAACTGAAGATGCTATTTTAACTGAATTTTGGTCAGAACTGAATGTGAGCAAAAAAATATGCGCCAGCGGGGACTCGAACCCACGACCGTGCGCTTGTTTTACTCTGTTTCTACCACTGGGCTAGGACGAGGCTATTAGTCTTACACTCTATGCCAACCTTTTTGAATATATCAAACTAGTCAAGTATGAAGCACACACCTCACTGACAAGTAGGCCACTCGACCCGATCGCGACAAGTGGGCCATTTGCTATTGTACCCAATCTACCAAAAATATGCGCGTGGCCAAAAAATATATGCGTCTTGGGGCTCGAACCCACGACCGTGCGTTTATTTCAATGTGTTTCAACCACTGGGCTAGGAAGAGGTTGTTGGTTTTGTACTCTATGCCCACCCTTTTCAATATATCAAACAACTCGCTGACAATTGGGGCCGCTCCTCCTCCTATCCACTCATCCTCTCCACTCATCCTCTCCACTCGACCCTCTCCCCCTATCCACTCGACCGCCGTCGGCTCCTTCCTCTCCCACCACCTTGGCTCTTTCCTCTCCCACCACCTTGGCTCCTTCCTCTCTCTCCGTCGCCGACTCTCCGTCGCCGTGGGTATGGTCGCTTCCCTTCCTCTACCTATCTCTGTTATCTAATGTGGTGATTTTATTAGGGTTCTTGCCACGGATTAGGGTTTGATTAGGATGTTTTAATACATTTTTGTTTAGGGTGACGGCGCCTCCCTTCTCCTCCCGGCGCCTCTGCTGGTCCGGCGCCTCCAGCGGCTTGCCCTCGCCCCGCGGCGACGACTTCTTCTCGGACTCCGGCGCAGGTAAGCCATCCACCTATCTACTGTTATCTAGGATTTGTTATGCATACTAGGCATGTATTGGTGGATTTAGGCATATTGTTCTTGGTGGATTTAGTATGCTCTGTTGGTGGATCTAGTGTGGTTGAATTGCTGTTTGACCACTATGATGTTGCTATTGGTACTCACCTGGCATGTTGTGGTACTCACCTGGCATGTTGTGGATCTAGTGTGGATTTAGTATGCTCTGTTGGTGGATTTAGGCATTCTGTGGTTAATTAACTGAATTAACTGAATTCTGTTGCTGTTGAATTCTATGGTGAACATGCTGTTACTGTTGCCAGACTGCTGACAACAATTAACATGGCATGCATACAGCAATCCTGTTGTTGTTGTTGTGTAATTAACTGAATGTAACTGATGAGGAGTGTTTCTTTTGTTACTAGTTGTGGTTATTCTTGTTGACAAGTCTTGTGCTGCAGTGGGATTCATGCATATGCAAGTGTAGTGACCTGCATGAATATGGGCAGAGTAGTAGCACCAGTAGATGCCAACTTTTGATATGCATGCATGCATTCTTGCTAGTTTATATTCTTTTAAACTGAACATGCTCAAGTATGGAAACATTACATTCTTCTCTAGCTTAGTGGCCCAGAAACATTACATTTATGAGTGCACATGCTCAAGTCTGTGTGTCTGTTGAGGCCATTGCCATTTATAGTAGTATTCCAAATTGAGGCCACAGCAAACACATGTAGGAATTATTCTCTGTTTTGAAGTGCTTGTTTCCTATTTACATCCGATCCTGTTGTTTATTTTACAATGCTGCTTTTCGGATAAGTGAGATGGCTGGCTTGGAAGGTTTGAATTCTTGAGATCATAATTGATAAATCTTGCGAGAGGCGGTATATTTATCATCACTCATTTATTTATCATCACTCTGTTGTCTAGTGCTTCATTGCCACAATTAACCCTTTGCTTGACCCTCATTGCAGAGGCTGCCGACAAGTTTTGAAGATGCTCTTGGCCGTGAGCCCCACAAAGTGAAGCTGCGGGAGGCGGCAGCGGGCTTCACGTGCGATGGGAAGTGTTGGTGGTGTTCGATGGTGAAGGCCACATGTACCTAGGGCCCGGTGGGAGCATTTCGCCCGCGCCCATGAGCTACAGCTCGGGTACTTCCTTGTCTTCCGCTACGACGGCGATGCCATGTTCACCGTGAAGATGTTCGACAACACCATGTGCGCATGTACTACCAGCACGACAGCGATGCGATAAGCTCTCGCCTCTCTTCTTCCTGTCCTTTTGGCTTCCTCTACACACAGCGACAACACCATGTTCACACTTTGTTGCATTTGGCGGGCAATGGGAGTAGCAGCGGGGATGACGAGGAGCAGCGGGGATGACGATGAGGAGCAGAGCGGGGATGACGAGGAGCGAGCGGGGATGACGATGAGGAGCAGAGCGGGGATGAGGAGGAGCAGCCTATTGCCGGTGACAGCGAACATCCTATGGTGGTGGTGAGGGCGACCCTGCTATGGTGTTGGCGGATGGCGACCTTGCTATGGTGGTGGCGGACGGCGACCTTGCTATGGTGGTGGCGGACGGCGACCTCGCGATGGTGGTGGCGGACGGCGACCTTGCGATGGTGGCGGCGCTGCAATCCCACACTTGGCGGCAGGACCATGCCAATTGTGGTAGAGGAGTACATCCGCGTTGGGATTCGCCACTCAACAAGATCAAGGTTGATGAAGGAGAAGGAGGAGGAGTGAAGGAGGAGTGAAGCTTGTTAGTGTAATATGAACATGTCAATGTTAAGTATGTCAGTTTAATTTTGTGCATGCTCATGGATGTTGTATGACGGTGTCATCTAAACAAGTCATGTTTTTAACAATGAATATTCAGTTTGGTAATTGATGGGAATTGGAATTTTTATGCATGTTCATGGATGAAAGATAAAATTATGAGTTTTGTGCATGCTCTGTATGAAACAATATAAGTTTCATTTTTTTGAATGCTAAAACATGACTCAATAGGCGTCGTGCCCTCTTGAAGACAAGATAGGCGTCGTGCCCTCTTGAAGCAAGGGTAGGGCGTATGAGGGCCTCTACCAGCGGTTAGGCACGAAGGTAGGGAAAGGACATCTATAAGGGGCGTTTGGTTCGATGGCTATTCCTAGATGGGATGGGGATAGCCAGTTTTTGAAGGATACCACTGTTTGGTTTGAAGGCAACCAAGGATATGGATAGCTAAGATGCTTGGAATATTCCTCTAAAACTGGTTAACGAGAGCCGCCAAAATATGCCGGACAAGGGCAGCCATGCGCCGCCTCGCCGCGTCTCACGCTAAACGTTTTCTCCCAACGAAATCTCTTTGCCCCTGCTCTCCTCGCTTTCTCGCTCACGGTGGCGGCGGCGATCGATTTCTTCTTGGCGCCGCCGGAGAAGCACAAAGACGGCAGTCCTCGTCCTCTCACCTTTTCCCTGTCTACAGGCTCTATCACCCGTCCCATGCGCGGTGTGAGGCGGCGGCCTCGGCATCCGACGGCGTGGAGGCTACAGCTCAGGCGCATCCTCCGGTTTCCCTCTCAATTTCTACCCTATGATCTGTTCCACTTGTTCCTCTACTCTATCAACTACGGATGAATTGCAGCTGTTTCTCATCTCCCTTGATTTGCTTTTCTCTCGAGCTGCAGCTTGTTGGTTCTGCAGTTACGCTTTGTTCTGAGAGGAGAGATAGTTCAGCATGTTTTCTTGTGTATGCTACTGAAGTGATTATGTTGAACCATGCCATGTAACGATGGAATCAGTACTCAATATCTATATCCTAATTAAGAGTTGGGCCATGTAAGTAGTTGCCACTTGTCTGACTTTGAACTACGAAATTGACACAATTGATGTTGTTTCCCCTAGCTAGCCACTTCTTATCCTTCTATCCAAACAATAAAATGTGGTTATCCAACCTACCCCATCCCTCTCAACCAAACAACAAAAATTGGCCATCCCCAACCACGTGGTTGAGGATATCCTTAGCCAACTCAACCTTGCCCGCGAACCAAACGCCACCTAAGATAGCCAACATCCGAGAGAGGAAGACGAGGGATATTGGCCAAGTCAAATGCATCAAGGACGGAGCAGACCAACTCCTCGTGAAGGATGAGGAGATTAAGCATAGGTGGCGGAGTACTTGACAAGCTGTTCAATGGGAAGAATGAGAGTTCTACCGTTGAACTTGATGACTCCTTTGATGAGACCAGCATGCGTTTTGTGCGGCGAATCCAGAGTCCGAGGTCAAGGAGGTTTTGAAAAGGATGAAAGGCGGCAAGGCAATGGGCCTGATTGTATCCCCATTGAGGTGTGGAAAGGCCTCGGGGACATAGCGATAGTATGGCTAACCAAGCTTTTCAACCTCATTTTCCGGCAAACAAGATGCCAGAGGAAAGGAGGCGGAGTATATTAGTACACAGGAGGTCGACGATGGAAGCCATTTTCTTGGTTCGACAACTCATGGAGAGATCTGAGGAGCAAAAGAAGGACTTGCATATGGTGTTCATTGACTTGGAGAAGGCCTATGATAAGATACCATGGAATGTCATGTGGTGGGCCTTGGAGAAACACAAAGTCCTAGCAAAGTACATTACCCTCATCAAGGACATGTACGATAATGTTGTGACAAGTGTTGAACAAGTGATGTCGACATCGATGACTTCCGATTAAGATAGGACTGCATCAAGGGTCAGCTTTGAGCCCTTATCTTTTTGCCTTGGTGATGGATGAGGTCACAAGGGATATACAAGGAGATATCCCATGGTGTATGCTCTTTGCGGACGATGTGGTGCTAGTTGACGATAGTCGAGCGGGGTAAATAGGAAGTTAGAGTTATGGAGACAAACCTTTGAATCGAAGGGTTTAAGCTTAGTAGAACTAAAACTTAGTACATGATGTGCGGTTTCAGTACTACTAGGTGTGAGGAGGAGGAGGTTAGCCTTGATGGACATATGGTGCCTCGAAGAACACCTTTCGATATTTGGGGTCAATCTTTGTAGGAGGATGGGGGTATTGATGAAGATGTGAACCAGCGCGAGCCTCCGAAGCCCGAGTGCATAGCGGACGGCTAAAGCGCATGGAGAATGTCAAGAGAGGTCGGGTAGTCCGAATTTGACATGGGAGGAGTCCGTTAAGAGAGACTGAAGGATTGGAGTATCACAAGAGAACTAGCTATGGGGGTGCGTGGAAGCTTGCTATCCATGTGCGGAGCCATGAGTTGATCACGAGATCTTATGGGTTTCACCTCTAGCCTACCCCAACTTGTTTGGGACTAAAGGCTTTGTTGTTGTTTAAAAACATGACTCAAACCCTAGCCACAGACTGACGCCAAGAACTAAATCGGCCGGTTTTGAAAACTGAGAAAAAACTCAAAAATTCAAAAAATGGCAGACCTCCGTGTCACATCATCAAATGTGGCCTACCAACTAGCAAAAATACCAAACTTGCAATACCGGCGTTTTCTTGAGCTACTAGGTATGATTTTAACCATGATTTCTACAAAGTTTACAAAAAAAACCCTATTTTTTTCTACACCCAAACCCAAATTTTCCCCCCACACCAAAATTTTCCCTCCACAAAAATTTCCCTCTCCCAAAATTTCCCTCCACTCCCTCCACTCCCTCTCCCACTATCAGGCGGGACCCACCCCTACCTCTCCCACTAGCACGCGGGATCCTACCTCTCCCCTCCCAAAATTTCCCCATTCCCCTCCCCATTCCCCTCCCCTCTCCCTGAGCCGCCCCGCCGACGACCACTCCCTCCCCTGCTCCGCCACGCCACGCCGCACCGCCACGCCCGCACCGCACCGCCACGCCCAAGACCAAGACCGCCACGAGCCGCCTTGCCCGACGAATCCACTCCTTCTCCTCTCCCTCCACTCGACGATGGTTCGGTAGATCCTCCTGGTCGGCAGACGGTGGCGGCAACGACATCATCCACATCATCAACGATCGACGACGACAGCAGGTACCCTCTCCTCTCCCTCTTCCCCTATGGTTGGTAGATCCCCTCTGGTCGACCTAGGGTTAGGATTCGGTCGATGTAGGGTTAGGATTCGTCAATCGAGCTCTGGCGGTTCGGTTCTTGTTCTTCTTCATGTCGATCTAGGGTTTGAGGAAGACCTCCTCCGGTTCATGGTTTAGGGTTCATGTTGATGTTTAGGGTTCATGTTCATGTTCATGTTCATGGTTTAGGGTTCATGTTCATGTTGATTTTAGGGGATGGGGATGGATGAGGAGGTGGATGATGTTGCTTGTTTATTTCCCTTTGATTTCATCGAAAATGATGCCTTGTGCTGGCCCAAGATGTTGTAATATCGTTCTATGGCTGCCCATGATCTCGCTTTTGTACTTTCGCAAGTCTTGTTGTTTCATGCTTTACTAGTGGAAACATCTAGTTGTTTTGAAGGTCTAGTGGAAACATCTAGTGGAAACATCTGGTTTCAGTACTGTTGTTTCATGCTTTACTTCTGCAAGTACTGTTGTTTCATGCTTGCTGTCAGACTGTCTAAGCATGTGTACATGACACTAATTCACTAGTTCATGTTCCTTGCTTGCTAACATACATATTGCTTGCAAGCATACATGCTTAATTAGGGTTTCCATTAGCAGTACTTGCTTGTATCAGTAGCACATGGAGAAGAAGCTACTTGCTTTCTTATTAATTAGGGTTTGTATCAATAGTATTTGCTTGCTTCTTTTCAATTTCCTTCAATGCTTGCTTGTTTCTATTAGTAGCACTTTGCTTGCTTGCTTGTTTAGTGTACATATATTTCCACTGTACATGCATGCTTGTTTAGTGCACTTACATGTTTGCTTAATTAATAACAGTACATCATTGTATGTGCATGATGGTCCAAATGCTTTCCTTTATTGATACAAGTGCATCATTTTACATTATCCCTGTTGTATATGACTGTTGTTTATTCTATTTTGCAAGCACCACCTCAAGATCATCCATGGCAAGGATGACAAGGTCAAGCATGATGCCAACCGTTGGTATGCAACTTGCTCCTTGTGGTTATACTGCCAGTTTCATCAAATCTGTGTCTTAATATGCTAAGTGAAATGTATTGCTGCAATCTGAATAAGCTGGCTTAATTGTGCCTGTGTGCTGTTAGTCTTCCTTACCTGAATAACTAGGATTAAATGATAATAAAATTTCATAAGATATGTTTGGCTGCCTGTCCATGCATTCCAAACATTCACCTAATAGTTATGTTTCCTGTATCATGCAAAGAAGAGCCTCTCACCGAGTACGAGAAGGTTAGGGCTAGAAATATCATGAGGAACAATCAGGTGTTCCGGTCCCTTGGCATCGGTGCAATAGCGTCGATGATTAGGAAAACAAAGGGTGTACAAGAAGGTAGAAGTGATGAGGTTCAAGAGGGTAGTGGAGTTATCAATGATGACCCAGAGTACAATCCTAAAGAGGATGAAGTTATTGATGGAGAGGAAGTGGATGATGTTGTAGTCAACAAGATTGTTAAGGTGCAAACTCTGTCTTGCTTGGAGGGTTGGGGTTCTGTTATTCTATGTTATTCCTTGTGCTCACATATTTATCTTGTGATCTAATGCTTTTTTCCGTGCTGTTCATACGAGGCACTGAAGGAATCTAGGAAGAAGAGGCCTGGTGTTAAGAAGACAGTCAGCAAGAAGAACAAGAGCTTAGAAACATCTCGCTGCAATGCCTCCAGAAGGGTGATGGCCCCCGCTCCAGGACAAAAAAGAGGATCCTGGAACCTGATGAACCAGCCCTTGATAGAGTCACAAGGCAGAAAGCAATGATGGCGACTGCGACGGACCATCAGGAAAGTATGCTGCGCATGGACTCTCAGACCTCGGTGCAAACGGGTGATGAGTTGCCGCCCATGGATGAAGGAACCACTCTCAGCATGGATGGAAGTGGCCCTGTCTGCCTAGATGAAGCAGGAACCATCTGCATTGATGAAGCAGGCACTGTCCACACAGACCTCAGCCCTGTTGCACCTTCTATTGACAGGAACGCTGTCATCAATGAAGAAGAACAGCAGCTTGTGCTTCAATCAGGCAAGTTGACCTTTGCAATGCTATCTTTTACTAGTGCATTTTCCACATGGAATGATCATGTATGCTTTTGTCGATTCCTGCATTTGTCGATTTCTATTCTAATTTATGAGTTCAGATTCATTTTCAGATGCAATGAATCCCAAGACTAGACTTAGAAAGGGCAGAGGGCTAGAGAGGATCACCAAGTCGCTTGGTAGCAAGGTGCCTATCCAAATTGCGAAGGATGATTCGATCGAGAGAAGCCTCTGCAAAGACAAAGCTTGCTTCGAGTGTGGACTCATTGCAAAAAGCCATCTTCCGGTTCTTCCTCATTTCAAGCTATACAAAAGAGATGCTACTCTATTGGACAACTACATTGGGAAAGTTCTTTGTAAGCTACTTGTTTCATAGTTAATGCACTATCTATTTTCATTACACCTATGCATGATCACTAATATTGTTCCTACCTTGTTTGCTATGTTGGTAGGCAAATTTTGAGATGAACACGGACTCGGAGACCATCAAGACCTCGTGCAAAGATATTCTGCAGAAACATTCAAAGAACAAACGCCATCAGATCAAGAAGAAGTATTTTGATACCGTAGCCGCAAATAAAGTCAGCATTAAGTCTCCGGTGCCTGATCTAACGGATGGTGAATGGCAAGCTCTGGTGGAGATGTGGTCTACCCCAAGACACAAGGTTTGTCTCAGCTTTGTTTGATGCTTTATCTTCTGCACATGATATGCTAGTGCTAGATCATGCTGACAGTGTGCTTTTTTGTAGGAAACCTGTGTGTCGAACAAGATGAATCGAGAAAAGTCGTGTACAATCACGTAACTGGTTCGAGCATCACACAAACACACATTTTTGCCATCGTGAGAACTCTTTCTAGAGACCTTACCGCTTGATCCTCATTGAATAACATTTCGATTCTTGCTGAATAACATTTTGATTTTTGTTGAAAACATTTCGTAAAGAAGAGCGTAAGGGTGAGGAGCTGTCTGCGATTGACTTGTTTAAGGCCACCCACAACAAAGCAAGAAGCACGGGTTTTGAGCCACCAAGACTGCTATAGTAAGTCACTCCATGCTTTGCCTGTTTGATTCACAGCCAGCTTTGATGCTTTCATGATTTGATGTTGTTTGATTCGAGCGACCAAGAACACACGCTATGTTCCATGCTTTGATGTTGTTTGATACTTCAACAAATATATCGTAACTTCTTTGTAGCTATTTGATGCATTTTTTATGATATGATGAAATTTGATCTGAATGTTAGTTTGATGATCGGCTCACTCGGGAAGCCATCTTATATAGAACCACCATTCTAGGCTTAATGAAGTGATCATATTGTTCCAATTGCATGTCTCCAGGTCACTAGTCATCATCTTCTTGTATATATTTTGTGTGCTGGTTTGGTTATTTCAAATAATCCATTTGTGTGCTGGTTTGGTTTCTCCTGCTTGGTTTGGTTTGCAAAATGTGAAATAGATCTCCCACTAATGCCTATCATTTTCCTCCATATGCTAGCTTGAGATGGAAAAAATGAAGGACGCGCCGGTACCAGAAGGTGAAGAGCCAAAGTCTGCTGTTCAAATTGTCGAACAAGTCCTCAAGACCGAAGTCAAGCAAAGCACATTCCTCAGGAATGTTGGGCTCCAGTCATCTAGGAACTACTCCGGCAAAGCAACAACTAAAGTTGTTGTTCATGTTCGTGAGCTTGAGCAGAAGCTGGAGAGGTCTGAGCTTCAAGCTGAAGTGATGCAAGAAGAATTGGCGGCAATGAAGATGAAGGCGAAGAATCAAGTCGCACGCGACAAGGAACTTGAGTTGCTGCGCAAGAAGTCTCAAGAGCAGAAGAGCAGTTAGCCCACTTGATGGCGCTCTTTCGAGCTAAGGTAGTTTGAGCTGTCTTTGTGAACCTCTTTGTCTTTGAGCTGGGAGCTGTTGCATTTTGTTGAGAGCTGTTGCATTTTGTTGAGAGCTGAGAGCATTTTGAACCTGTGAACCTGGGAGTCTGAGCTGAGAGCATTTTGAACCTGTGAACCTGTGAAGTTATGTGATCTCGTGAACCTGGACCACTTGTGAAGTTATGTGATCTTGTGGATCATTTTGTTTATTTTCTGTTAAGTTATGTGGATCACTAGTGCACCTGGGCTTGTGGATCACTAGTGCCCTTTCTGTCTATAGTTATGCAAAATGAGAAATGGGCTCTAAAAAGACCAAGGCCCAAACAAGAATTAGACCAAAAAGGCTTGGGCCTAAAAAAAGAAATGACTGTAAGAAAAAAATTATAAAAAGGCTTCATAACAGAAAATAAAAAGGCCAAGGCCCAATTCGAACTAGACTAAAAAGGCTGTGGCCCAAAACAATAGTGGAATAAAAAAACAATTTCATCAGAAAAAGGCTCCATTCCCAGAAATTAAAAGGCCAAATTATTGGGTCAGGCCCATGCAGATAAGCAAAATAAAGAGAAAAAAATTAAAATTAAATGGGCTGAATTATTGGGCTTGGCCCATCAAGACGGCTGAAATGGACCGGGCTGATTCCATTTTACGACCTTTTCATTTGGTCGTAATTCTGCCACGTCAGCTTGCCACGGTGGATCTGACGTGGTGTGGTCGGATTGCTAGTGACCAAAACAGTTGGTCGTTAAATCTCGACCTTTTGTTTTGGTCAGAACGCCATGCACCATTCCGGAAGAAAGGTCGCTATAGTCGGTTTATGACGGCCAGCTTTTGACCTTATGTTTTTGGTCACAAAAAGGTCACAAATGGAAATTTGTGACCATTCAGTGACCAATAGTGGTGGTCACAAGTTGACATATTTCTTGTAGTGCCATCACTGGTGGTGCTCTTGCAGCTGTGAGCCTCTCTTTGTTTCGACGGGGCCTTTGTTTTTTTCTCTCTTCTTATTTTTGTTGGCTGTGTGCATCCGTGATGTCTAGACTTGCTCTGGATATTATGTTGTTGAAGAGGCTGGGTGTAATTGGTATCATCTTGATATTAATATAGTCCCTTTGTCGAAAAAAAAGAAGCGGTTCTCGCCATGCACTCCTCGTAGGAGGCCCGAGGACGTACTAATGCGTCCTTCGTCTATCGACACGCGGCCTGCTCGCCGGCATCCATGAGGGTCGTGGCCTTTGCGTGCTCGTGCTGAGAAAGGAAGTCGACCCCCTCGTTGAGGCACAAATCTGGCTCGCCACAAATGGTACGAGAGGACACGCGCGCTCGGTCGAGGTGGCGACCAGCGGCGGGGGCGATGAGGAGGACGTGCCGTCGCCGCACTCGAGCAGGAGACACGACATGAGAAGAACTGATTTTTGGGGTGAAAGAGGGGAGATTCGGGAGGCCGGCAAGGGGGCAGGGGAGGTGCGCGAGGCAGGAAGGTGCAGCGGAGGAGGAATCTGCGGCGGCGGAGGAGGACGAGCGGGAGAGTAGGGGAGCAACACGACGAAGCTGGAGAGGGGAGCTCTGGCATCCATGCGCCTGTGTCGGAGCGGCAGGTTGTATCGATTGGAGACGACGAGGAGTGTGGGTTGTGTCGGGAGTTTGGGGAGGGGTATTCTACAAAAACATCACGGGGACAACTTTTTCCAGACGGAGGGAGTACAAGGTAGTCATATCATGTCACCCAAGTTTATAGTAACTATATCATTTTTCAAGAAACACCGATGAATAAACAACATGGCAGCGGTAAACATCTTGAATAAGAAAAGATGTTCTAGACAGCAACAGGTCTATGTTTTTGAATGCAAAAATGATAGCTCCAAGAATTTCATGTTCTCAACACAAGTCTATTGTCGATAATAACACACATGTACAAGATATATGTTACTCCCTCCACCTCATAATATAAGACATTTTTGCAAGCTATATTGTGGTACGGAGGGAGTACAAAAGGGAATTGGAACACCAGCATCAGCAGTATAACTCTTGAAGCTGAGACCATGTGTTGAACCCAATAAACAAGGAAAGCAATCATGCAATAAACAAGGCAATCAATCATGAAGATACATGGTTTTGTGTCTTTTAGAATCAATCATGCAAGGGGTGCACTAGCTGGGTCATGCATGCATATATATGCAGTGCATGATTGTGCTCATGATTTTGACACCAATTGGATACAACCAACAAGTAGGCATCCTAAATTTATTTATGGATAGGCAAGTCCATAAAGATCAAAAGGTTGTGTTTGCTCCAGTGGTATTCATACATTCTATTGATTTACATAGTGGAAAAAAAGGAGCAGGAACAATACCTTTGATTAGACCACCAGATTGGTTGAAGGAATATCGCCAGATGAAAACCGAGCTGCAAACGAATACTAGCTCAACTAAGCCTTACAAACTTATATTTAGTGGGGAGAAGAAATGCAGAAAACCAAGATTTACGGTGTTAGAATCGATGAAGAGTTCCTACTCTCCCGAAGGAGAGTCGCGTGTGTATATTTATTGAGGAAAAAATCCTTGTCGTGGAGTATAAGAGAAGAGGAGACCAATCGTTATAGAGAGGAGGAGATAGATTCAGATACGAGGGAAGATAGTTGAGATTACAAGACATGAATGACTCAAATTCTAACACCCTCCCTTAATCTAAACTATCCTATGTTGAGATTTCTCTTGAACTCTTCAAAAGGTTTGACCAGCAAGGTTTTAGTAAACCCATCTGCTATTTGATCCTTGGATGGAATAAACCTTATATCCAACTTCTTCTCTGCCACTCTTTCTCGAACAAAATGAAAATCAATTTCAATGTCTTTGGTTCTACCATGAAACACTGGATTACTAGAGATATAGGTTGTTCCCAAATTATCACACCATAAACATGAAACACAATGTTGCAAAATGCCCAACTCCTTGAGTAACGATTCTACCCAAATAATTTCAGTAGTTGCATTTGCCAATGACTTGTACTCTGCTTTGGTACTTTATCTTGACACTATGGCTTGTTTCCTGGCACTCCAAGAAATAAGGTTTGAACCAAGAAGTACTGCAAATCCTCCAATTGACTTTCTGTCATCACTACATCCTGCCCAGTCAGCATCATAGAAGGCACTGACAAGTGTAGAACTAGGACGCCTGAACTGAAGTCCCAACTTCACAGTGCGTTTAATATATTGTACAATCCTTTTGACAAATGTCCAATTAGTGGAGGTAGGGGCATGTAGATATTGACAAACCTTGTTTACAGCAAATGATATGCCTGGTCATGTCAAAGTCAAGTACTATAGGGCTCCAACAACACTTCTATATTTTGTACTCTCCTCTTCATTAAGTGGTTCTCCCTCATATGCTGAAAGTTGCTCTGAAGAAGACAATGATGTAGGTGAAGGTTCGCAATCCTTCATTCCCATATGAGTTAGAAGTTCAGTGGCATAATTTTCTTGATTCAACACTATGCCGTCTTGAACCTTTTTAACTTCAATACCTAAGAAGAAGTGAAGGTCACCAAGGTCCTTCAAGGCAAATTCTAAGCTCGGATCATGCAAAAGAGCATTAGTGGCATTTTGTGAGGAGCTTGAAACTATGATGTCATCAACATATATGAGCACAAAAATGACAGTATTTGCCCTGTTGAAAGTGAAGAGTGATGTATCAGCTTTGGATGCAACAAAATGAAGATGTTTCAATTGTGAGCTCAACCTGGAGTACCATGCTCTAGGAGACTGTTTCAGACCATAAAGAGCCTTGTCAAGTTTGCAAACATAATGAGGTGTTTGTTTGTTTTCATACCCTGGTGGTTGCCTCATATAGACCTCCTCTTCCAGAACACCATGCAATAACATATTCTGAACATCTAGCTATCTGAGGCTCCATCCCCTGGAAACTGCAATGGCTAGTACAAGTCTTATGGCAGTAGCTTTTACAACAGGACTAAAAGTATCCTCATAATAAATACCATAATGTTGCTTAAAACCTTTTGCAACTAGACGTGCCTTGTACCTATCAATGGAGCCATCTACTTTTGTTTTGATTCAATAAACCCACTTGCAATCAGTAATATTTTTACCTATTTGACTTGGTACCAAATGCCATGTCTTATTCTTCATAAGTGCACCATATCCTTCATCCATAGCCCTTTTTCCACTTAGCATCTCCAAGTGCATCACTCAATCTTGTTGGTTCTACTGAAATACATAGCATGCCATATGGGATAGTACCGTCTTTTCTTATTTGTGGATTTCTAATACCTTTTTGTAGCCGGGTCATAACCCTCGAAGTCGTGACATGTTGTGGTTGTGGCTGCACAGGAGGCTGCTCAATATGAACAGCCATAGAGGATCCAGAAGATCCTTCCAAATCTATAGACTGAGTGACTGCACGTAATCTTGTGGCCATCGGTGTGGCCGGAACTGAACCGAGACCGTCCGCAGAAGATCTCATGCTTATTGTCGGCTGCATGCGCGTAGGCGCTCCTGTTGCTGCCTTTGGCTGCATGTGTGTGGCGCGCCGCTCTCGCGTGACATCGCGGCGCCTGCAGAATGGCCCGCTGCCGCCTGGTCCACCTGACTCGGCTGGCTATTGGGTGGAGTTGATGCCTTCTTGAACTACGTCGGTATTTCCCCAAAGAGGAAGGGATGAAGCAGCATAGCGATGGTAGGTATTTCGCTCGGCGTCCAGCGCTTGATGGTATATGGCGACTCAGACTTAGTGGTTAACCATGTAATGAAGGAATGAGACATCAGGAGTCCCGCAATGACCGGTTATTGCAATACAGTGAGAAAGCTAGAGAAGAAGTTTGAGGGGTTAGAGCTCACCACATACCACGAATCAAGAATCAAGCTGCTGATGATCTGGCAAAGATAGGTTCCACTCGGAAGCCTATCCCCAGCAATGTGTTCTTGGAGCATCTCCATATAGCGTCAGTGCAAGAAGATCCCTTCAAGGAAGAGCCCCCGCAACCAATAAGTTCAACCGACCTGACTGAGATCGAGGTTCCAGCCGTGGTCGACTTGATCATGGAAATCTTGGCGGTCACGCCCGATTGGACAGTACTGTACATCGCGTACATTCTCAGAAAGGAACTCCCAGAGGATGAAGATGAGGCTCGCCAGATAGTCCGTCGATCGAAAGCTTTCACCGTGATGAAAAGACAGCTTTACAGAGAAAGTGTCACATGAGTGGCTCAACGCTACATCACCCCGGAAGAAGGTCGAATGATCCTAAACGATATCCACTCGGGGACCTGTGGTCACCATGCGTACTCTCGGACCATCATGGCCAAAGCATACCGAGCGGGATTCTATTGGCCTCGAGCAAATGAGATGGCAAAAGATATAGTTGACAAGTGCGCAGGTTGCCAGTTCTACTCCAACATGTCCCACAAGCCTGCGTCTGCCCTGAAGACTATTCCACTTGTCTGGTTGTTTGCAGTCTGGGGATTGGATATGGTTGGACCCTTCAAGACCGGCGCGAGTGGTTTCACCCATTTGCTTGTAGCAGTCGACAAGTTCACCAAGTGGATCAAAGCCAAGCCCATCAAAAACCTCGGCGCAGGCACTGCCGTTAGTTTCATCAAGGAATTGATATTCAGATATGGAGTACCTCACAACATTATCATAGATAACGGCTCCAACTTTGATTCTGATGAGTTCAAGGCATTCTGTGCATCCCAAGGCACTCGGGACAATTATGCTTCCGTCGCACACCCGCAGTCGAATGGACAAGCAGAAATGTCAAATGGTTTGATCCTTCAAGGGTTAAAACCCCGTATGATGCGCGACCTTAAGCAGGCTGCTGGAGCTTGGGTGACTGAATTACTGTCCGTCCAATGGGGGATGAGAACAACACAAAACCGGTCGACTGACCGAACCCCTTTCTTTCTGGTGTACAATGCTGAGGCTGTGCTTCCGAGTGACTTGCTGCACAATGCCCCCCGAGTGGAACTATTCTCAGAAGCTGAAGCTAAGCAGGCATGTGAAGATGCAGTTGATCTCCTGGAGGAAGAGCGCGAGATGGCTTTGGTTCGGTCGACCATCTATCAGCAAGATCTGCGTCGGTTCCATGCTCACAATGTTAGAGGTCGAGCATTTCAGGAAGGAGACCTTGTACTCTGAGTGGACCAGAAACGAACTCACAAGCTCGCTCTGGCCTGAGAAGGACCCTTCATCATCACCAAGGTGCTTCACAATGGAGCGTACCACATCTACAACGTAGCCAAGCACATGGATGAGCCACACGCATGGAACGCAGAGCTGCTTCGTCCTTTCTATACCTAAAGTCACTCGACCCGACGAGTTGTAATAAAAGTACTTCAGTTTGTTTTCCAAAGACAGGATTTTTATAGTATCTTAATGACTGGTTCCCCGTAATCACTTGTGTCCAAATCCCAAGTGGGTGGCTTAATCGCGAACCTGATTTGCCTAAGTTAAAAATATTCAGAGTGGAGAGCAATCCTCCCACTGGGGGGGCTTAACTGCGACCCTGTACTCGCCTAAGTTAAAAATATTCCGAGTGGACAGCAATCATCCCACTCGGGGGCTTAGCTGCGACTCTGTACTTGCCTAAGTTAAAAACATTCCGAGCGGAGAGCAATCCTCCCACTCAGGGGGCTTAGCCGCGACCCCGAAATCGCCTAAGTTAAAAACATTCTGCGTGGAGAGCAATCCTCCCACTCAGGGGCTTAGCTGCGACCCGTAATCGCCTAAGTTAAAAACATTTCGAGTGGAGAGCAATCCTCCCACTCGGGGGCTTAGCCGCGACCCCGAAATCACCGAAGTTAAAAACATTCTGAGTGGATATCAATCCTCCCACTCGGGGGCTTACCCGCGACCCTGAAATCGCCTAAGTTAAAAACATTCCGAGTGGAGAGCAATCCTCCCACTCGGAGGCTTAGCTGCGACCTCATAATCGCCTAAGTTAAAAACATTCCGAGTGGAGAGCAATCCTCCCACTGAGAGGCTTAGCTGCGACCCCATAATTGCCTAAGTTAAAAACATTCTGAGTGGAGAGCAATCCTCCCACTCGGAGGCTTAGCTGCGACCCTGTAATTGCCTAAGTTAAAAACATTCCGAGTGGAGAGCAATCCTCCCACTCAGAGGCTTAGCTGCGAGACCGTAATCGCCTAAATTAAAAACATTCCGAGTGGAGATCAACCCTCCCACTCGGAGGCTTAACTGTGACCCCGTAATCGCCTAAGTTAAAAACATTCCGAGAGGAGAGCAACCCTCCCACTCGGGGGCTTAGCTGCGACCCCGAAATCGCCTAAGTTAAGAAACATTCTGAGTGGAGAGCAATCCTCCCACTCAGAGGCTTAGCTACGACCTCGTAATCGCCTAAGTTAAAAAATTCCGTGTGGAGAGCAATCCTCCCACTCGGGGGCTTAGCTGCGACCCCGTACTCGACTAAGTCACAAATATCCTTTGAGCTACGCCACAAATACAACGTACGCTCCATCCTAATCTGCAAGGACGACGAGGTGTCGATTGAACACAACGTCTGAGCTGTGTCACAAGTACAATGTACCATCTCGATCTGCATGGACGACGTGGTGTCGATTGAACACCACGTCTGAGCTGCATCACAAGTACAATGTACCATCTCAATCCACAAGGACGACGAGGTGTTGACTGAACACCACGTCTGAGCTGCGTCACAAGTACAATGTACACTGCTTCCTGATCTACAAAGACGACCAGTTGTCGATTGGACACATCGTCAGATCCACTCGACAAAAGGTGAAAAGATCAAGTTCACTCAGAATCGAAAGACAGTCAGAAACAGTTCAGAACCAAATTAAAAGCCATGATATTCAAGGAAACTCAAGTTCAGATAAATCCCGCAAAAGTTCAGGACCGCAATGGGCAGAACTGCTCAGGCATCAAGCCTGAAAGAGTTTAATGGTTACATAATCACTCGGCATTCCGAGGCAAATAAAAGTGGGGCATAATGTTTTGTTCACTCGTCGTGAGAAGGACTTGCTGGATCGCAGAAACTGCGAAGGTTGTTGTTTTCTGCGATGCGAGTAGCGGCGTCAAGGAAAGTGTCCATGAAGGACTAGAAACTGTGCTTTTTGGTGTTCACAACCTTGAGGGCTGCCAGCTTGTCTTCTCTGACATCCTTGCAGTGCACTCGAACCAATGACAAGGCGACGTCAGTGCCACAGCGAGCAGATGATTTCTTCCATTCTTGCACTTGATCAGGTATCTGATTCAGTTGAGTCATCAGAGACTCGAGATCCTACAAGAGTTCTGCCTGAGGCCAGAGTTCAGCATCAATCCGCGTCATAGCTGCCTTCAGTCAAGCAAGATAACCCACACCACTCTCCATGCGTGAATCCAACTGCAACGTCATCTTGGACATGAGAGTTTATGGGGTCGAGACCCATTTCGACCCGCCCAGTTTCTGCTTCAAAATGTTGACAAAGTTCTGCACAATCGAAAAAGCAGTGAGTCGACAGTTTAGCCAGGCATGTCAGTCGACATCAACAAATCAGTCGAACAAGAGAAAATACCTTCAAGCTTCAAGACCAACTTCGCAGCAAGCTGCCCCAGATAAGACTCTAATTCGTCCTTCTTGGCCTTGAGGCCACCAACTTCGTCGGTCAAGCTTTCCTTGTCTTTCTTGAACTGCGCGACCTCCTGGTTGGCTTCAAAAATAGCGGTCTTGAGCTTGGAGTTCTCCTCTTCCAACTTGCCGACTGAGGCCAAATTCTTGTTCGCAAGTGTTGTTTTCTCTCCCGCCTCCTTATGGGCCACGGCAAGATCCTGATCCTTCTTCTCCAGAGCCTGCTTCATTTTCTCTAAAGAAATAACATTCTTCAGACGAGCTTTATGTTAACGGTTTTCACTATGCACATCTGTTCGAGTGAAATCACTCGGTTCAAAGAGACTAAAAAGGGGGGAAGAGAGAGTCACAAGGTGGACAGTCGACGATTGGTTACCTCCCATGATAGCTGCTTCGTCCTGGGCATTCTTGAGGTTCTTCTTGCCAAGTTCCAGATCAAGGTTGAGGCTGATCTGCTTCTTATTCAGTTCAGAAAGTTGGGCTCCAAGATCACATGACCTCTGCAGTCAGCGAATAAGATATGTCAGTCGACAGAAACAAAAGTCAATCAAAGTGAAAGTTGCTCTAAGACTACCGCTGAATCAAACATTCAACATTAGTCTCGGGGACTACACCCAGTGGGTGCACTTAGCTTGCCCCGACTGGTTCAGTTTTACACTCGGCATGGTCTGCCCAACATGAGTAAAAAAAGAGAGAGATTCTCAGACCCCAGCCGACTACCAACAGTCAACCGTGGTCTCGGGGACTACACCCAGTGGGTGCACTCTACGTGCCCCCACTAGTTTAGAAAAACACTCGACTCAACCTAGTCGACTCAAGTGGAAGAAATGTACAACTCTAACACAGAAACACCCTAGTGGGTGATTGGATGTGAAATACAGACCCATGATAGATGCACATAATAGGTTCCAAAACTCTCATCCAAGAACACCGTATGGACAGTGAAGCAACAGTGGCAGCTATCATTACTCAAGAGACCAGTCAAAAATCAACTATCCTTGATATTGGTTTGCAGAGCGGTGCTGGCACTATAAGCAACTTGACTGGCCTCATGCACCACCTCCATATGCTCCATCACGAGATTTACCTGGAGAAGAGCCTCCCTGGCGGCACTCGGTGAGTCGTCTGGAATCTGGTATGCAGCAAAGAGCGACGATGGCAATGCAGTCGGGGCAGACACAGGGTCGGATGCATGGAGTTGTACTGGAGCGACAGAGGTCTGAGCAGTTGACCCCGATGTACGGTCAGTCGACAGAGGATTGGCAAAGGTAACATTGATCAAGGATGGATCTCTGGATCGCTGGACCACTGTCTCAAGCATCGATGTCGACTGAGGCGCCTGACCCTTGGCTGCTTTCCCGCTTGATGCCCTGCCCCTCCTCCTCCTCTCTCTCAGAGGCACTTCTTCTTCATCATCCGGAAGCTCAATAACGTCTCGTGAAGTTGCAACAAAAAGCAACCCTAAGGGTTCAATCGACAAACAATCTAATCAACAGAATAAATTCAAGTTGGATAGAGCGTACGAGCTTTGGAGGTGGTCGCGTCATCGGTTTCCTCATCACCTGAGGCCTTGTCAACATCCATATCAGTCGCAGAAGTTTCAGGGATGGAAAAGTTCATAATCCACTCGGCCAGAACAGAAATACCAGTCGGTGGAAGAAAACGAAGAAACAAAGAACACTCACCCAGAGGCAACAGGACCGTCCATCTTGATCTTGGGCAAGGTCTTCCGAGCCTTTGAGGGGACGACCTTGGGCTGCTTGGCGACCTTGTCCATCGGCTCTAGAGTCGAAGTTCGAGTGCGCTTCTATGCTTGAGTTCTTGGAGCCACGGTCTTGCCACACCCGCCCGGTGGATCGTGGAGTAGCTTGGATCGACGCTCTGTGAGAGGTGGTGAGTCGACTATCTCGTTGTTGTCCGACTCATCACTTTCCGCCTCGTCGTCGTCTTTTGGAGATTGCCAGTCACCACTTTCTTCCGTGCTGTCCTCTCCCTCCTGGTCTTGCTCCAGAGCTTGTTCATCGTTGGGCATTGAGTACATCTCAGTATAAACCTACAAGACAAGAAGTCAAACAAATATCAGTCAGATTCAGAGACAGTCAAAAAAGCATATTGAAGTACAGTCGGTAGCAGAGCTCGGAACTTATCTGGTTGGTTGTTGGCGCTGAATGGGTCGACTCTCCTGGCTCCCCTGGGGTTGTCCTTGTTTCCCGTAATTCCCTTCTGCCACAAGGCCACCATCTCGGCCATAACCTCCTCTGGATGAACTCGAGCGGTGTCATTGGCTCCAGAGTACATCCACATCGAGTGGTCACGAGCCTGGAGCGGCTGGATGTGTCGACTGAGAAACACCTCCAACAAGTCCATGCCAGTTACACCCTGATTGATCAACAGGACCACTCTCTCAACCAACATGTTCGTCTCCACCCTCTCCGCAGCGGTCACTTTCAGTGAAGAAGGTTGCTGGGTGCGATCTAAAGAGAAAGGGGGAAGACCGGCCGACTGATCGGGAGTCGCAATATCCTGGCAGTAGAACCATGTCAACTGCCAGCCCCTAACCGACTCAGGAAGTGTCATGGAGGGGAAAGCGCTCCTTTTCCTCTTTTGGATCCCCAGACCCCCACACATTTGGATCACGTGCGTCCTCTAGTCACTCGAATTTGCTTTCTTCACCGACTGGAAGCGGATTGTGAAGATGTGCTTGAAAAGGCCCCAGTGCGGTTGACAACCCAGGAGATTTTTACACATGGACACAAACGCGGCGAGGTAGTGGTGTTGGGAGAGAAGTGATGGAGTTGAGCTCTGAAAAAGTTCAAGAAACCCCGGAAAAAGGATGCGGAGGAAGAGAGAAACCGCAGTCGACATGGGTGGCGAGTAGAACGCACTCACCCGGCCGCGGCTGAGGCTCCGTTTCCCCCTTCGGCAGCCTTGCAGCTCCATCGACAATCAGACCGGAGTCAGCCAGCTCCTCCAAATCCTCCGGCCGGAGCGAAGATCGGATCCAATCGCCATGGATCCAACCCGGCGGCAGCGCAGACCTTGACGACGACCCCCGATTCGTCTTCTTGCCTTTCGCTGCCCCCGTCGCCTTCTTAGCGTGTTCCAGCGCCGCTGTCTTGTCCTTCACCATGGTGGCAGGGCAGCGGCATCGAGAGCGGAGGAGCGAGATGCGTTGGAGAAGCGGAGGAGGAAGAGGGAGAATGGACACGCACAGTGCAGACGCCTCGGCCCCGTCGCCTTCTAATGACCCACTTCCGAGTGGCAGACGTGTGGGCCCGGGCAATCCTGTCAAATCCCGCAACAGTCGCGCGCTGGGTACGTGGCGAAAAAGGTGGTGTAGAGATCGAGGCGCTCTTGTCTATCCATCCCGCTTACTACGGCACACTCAACCTTGTGCGCTTCCCTAACATTTCAAATCCTGTGAGATCCGGGATACGCCGTAACCAATCGCGCCAAGGATTTCACGTCAAAAGTAACACTCGACGAGTGATGGTATAAATCCACTCGGCAACCTCTGAATCGATCAAGGCGACTGAAACGAAGCCGAAGTTCCAACGCGGGCCTCCAGTCCAACATGGGTACTTGTGAGGCACAAAAGTCAAGGCAAGATCAACTTCAACCTTCTTTTCACTCGGACCTCAATCCATTCAGGGGCTAATGATGATGATATAGACCTAGGGTAGGGTCATAGGCCTGACCTATACGCCCTACCCAAGGTCACTACCCTAGAAGCGGAGACACCCAAGACACAACATGGAGTTCCAATTGAAGACGTCGAGTGCAATCCACTCGACCAGTCACCTCACTCGGGTACCCATCCCTCTTGATATCATTCGACCATACAAGAAATCACTCAACCTACCGAAGACCAGGAGTCGACCAGGACAACAACGGTCAGTGTAAGTGCATCTAGTGCCCCTTAGTGATTTTGGTGTATTGAAGACTTATAGGTTAAGTAATTGATGCGTTTGTGAGTGTACACAGGTCTATAAGTCTATGAGGAGTTTGATATTTACAGAGAAAGTCGACCCCTAAAAGTGAAGTTCTTCGACTGAAGACTTTGATATTCTGAAGACTTTCTGAAGACTTTGAAAGTGAAGAAATTGGTGTGACCTTGAAGACTTGATATTCATTCGAGGAATATGAAGCGTGAAGACTTTTGTTTTTGTAGTTTCATTTTCTCTTTCTTGAGTCATAGGAAACACCGTCATTGTTAAAGGGGTCGAGGAAATACTAAGGAAAAATTTCCATGTGATGCTCAACTCAAAATCCTACACCTACCAATCCCTTGAGTGAAGCCATTGAAATCTCATCTGTTTGAGTCAAATTCTTCAAAGGATGAGACGCAGTTCTTCGGTCACGATGACTTTGTTCGATCGAGGAGTTAGGAATTCGCCATCTGAATTGCCTACACAAAGGAGGAACATGATAGCCCTGAGGAATTTGAGAGTGAAATTTCCGACCATTGCTGTGCTGCGTGCCGGCTGTCCCAAAATATCTTATCCACCTAACGGTCATATCATTGAAGGGCATTTATGTCTTATCATGTCGGGCTGCTCCCTAGGCTATAAATAGCCGCCCCCTACAACCACTAGTTGGTTGGCTGCTCCGAGAGAACTTGACACTTGTCATTTGAGAGCAACCCATCCTCCGAGGACTTTGAGCGAAAATCATCAAGTGAGGAAAATCCAAAACCTAACCCCCACAAACCCAAAGTGATTGAGCATCACTGAAGAAATTGATCCTGCGTGGATCCGACGCTTGTTACCTTTGAAGACTGTGCTTCTTCCAGACGGTTAGGCGTCAAGGTCTAGAGCATCCAAGAGGAATTGTGGATCGCTGAGTGACCAAGTCTGTGAAGGTTTGGAAGTCACCTGAAGACTTACCACGAGTGATTGGACGAGGCCTGCGTGGTCTTAGTTCAAGGAGAATACGGTGAGGACTGGGTGTCCTGAGTTGCGGCTCAGAGATTGGGTGTCTCGGACTGCGTGTCCTCGAGTTTAAATACTCGGCCGCTCCAACCAGACTTACAACCGAGACAAGAGTTGGAACTGGTTTACCAAATCATTGTCTTCACCAACTGCTCGGTTCTATTTCCTCAACTCATTCATTTCCTCATTTCGTGTTGAATGTTGTTCATATCGTGCTTGAAGACTTTGATCAAGACATTCACAAATTCCTCGTTCAATTTCTTCACTGTTTGTCTTCATCTTGTTATCCTGTGTTTACGCTTTCCGTACTCTGTTTTTAGTCTTCATTCCATCATGCCGACTATGTGTGTATCTTGTTATGTTTACTCGAGTACATATTCCGTGCAAGTAGTTCTTCGCTAAGGAATTTCCTCACCAGCAAATTCCTCGCTGAAGAATTCATAAAATCGCTTATTCACCCCCCTCTAGTCGATATAACGACTTTCAATTGGTATCGAGCAAGGTACTCCCTTGTTCGTGTGATTTTGGTTTAACCTTTGGAGTTTAGTTATGTCGACCGCAGTATGATCAAGGTCTCGGCTGGGTGTCCTACCTTTGATGGAACGGACTACCCCTACTGGAAGAACAAGATGCGAATGCATCTTGAGGCAATTGACAATGATCTCTGGTATGTTGTGGAAAATGGTGTCCCCTCTGTCACTGAAACACTGACCGCTACCGAGCTTACCACAAATGATCTCTTCAACCGCTTCAAAAGACTCGACAACGAAAATGTCCAACAAACCTTTGATCGCCTCACTGACATCTCAAATGAGCTCCAAGCCCTCGGTGCCACTGACATCACTGATCATGAAGTTGTGAAGAAACTGCTAAGATCGCTTGGTTCCTCATTTGATACTCTGGGACTGGTGACACAAGAACGTGCTGACTACAAGTCGCTTGATCCTCGCTGATATCCTCGAAAGGCTTAACACTCACGAGTTCCGACTTGTCAAAAGAGAGATCTCTATGGCTCAAACTATGGCAAACCACGTGCCCTGAAGGCTAAGGTTGTGTCTGACTCTGAATGTGAAGATTCTGGTAGTAGCCTTGGTGATCCTGAAGAACTGAGCCAGGATCTAGCTCTGCTTGTGAAGAAATTCCAGAAGTTCACAAGACGTGGTCGCTTTGGAAAACCCTCAAGAGGAAATGATTCTTCATCCAGTGACTACAAGAGAAGACTTTGCCACAAATGCAAGAAGCCTGGTCACTATATTCAAGATTGTCCTCAGTGGGAAAAGGAAATGAAGAAGAAGAAATACAAGGATTACAGTTCTGATGATATGAAGAAGAAGAAGAAATCGTCAAAATCTTCGTCATCAAAACCCTCAAAGTCTTCATCTCACAAGAAGGGCAACTCCAAGAAAGCTCGGGCATTCATTGGCAAGGAAATGGACTCTGAAGCTGAATCTGAGGAAAATGATGAAGAGGAGGAGTCCAAGAATCTGAGTCGGTGTGGCGAGTCGGCGTTACTCTTGCTTTCGTCGGCAAGTCCATCTTCAACATGAAGAAACTGACTCCACCGACAAGCCTGATGAAGATAATGATGGCTACGCTCCCACCTATTGCTTCATGGAAAAAGGAGCTAAGGTACACAAATACAACTCCTCTGATTCTAGTGAAAATGAATCTCATGAGGATCTTAAGCCTAGCTACTCTAAACTTGCTAAAATTGCTGTGAAACAACAACGGGCTCTTGAAAAGGTTCAAAACATGCTAGATAAAAGTGATGATATGTTGGGTGAAGAAATGGATCGCACTAAAGCCTTGACTGAAAATCTTCAGAGACTTCAGTCTAGGTATGATAATCTTCAAGGTCATCATAACTCTCTTGTCTCGATCATGAGAAACTTTCATATGAATTTCTTCAAGAAAAGCAAGATCATGAGAAGCTTTCTCTTGAAGCTCTTCAAAGAAAGGAAGATCTTGAAAAGCTAAGAGTGTGTTATGAAGATCTTTAGAAGGAGCGCGATTCATTACTAGCTCAACAAATCAGCGCTTCTCAGGAAGAATTTGTTCCTCCATGCTTAAAGTGCATTGAACGTGAATCGCTAATTCTTCACCAATGTTCAAATGCTTCAAATGTTACAAATTCTTCATCGCCTCTGCTATCACTAATTCCTCATCCGAGGACATTGCTAGTATCACGACAATGCAGGTTGAAGGAATTGTACATGACATGCATGTACAAAAGCCTCAAAGGGCATCGACACTTTGTGATGTGCTCAAAAGCAGATCCTCAACGAAACCCTAGGAAAGAGGGTATTGCCTTTGAGAGGAAACTCAATGCCGATGGAACATATTGAAGCCCGAGCGGTACCCCAAAACCTCGTGGGTTGCTGCAAAGGGACCTCCAGTTGATCCATCTAACTTATCTGGCTTTACATGTGAATCTCCTCATTCTTCTGATGAGTCATTTGACTCCAACTATAAACTGTTCAAAAATCAGAATGGTGAAGTATTTGCTAGATATGTTGGCAGTAACTGCAGGAACAGTTCCCCTATGAAGAAAATCTGGGTTCCCAAAAGCTGTGTTGAAAGTCTTCAGGTGAATGTCCTCATGACACCACCTGTGAAGAACAGGAACCCCAGATCAAATTCTTCATATGGACCAAATTCTTCACGAGGATCAAATTCCTCAACTGGATCAAAGTCCTCATATGATTATCATCGTGCTAACAACTCTATCTCGCAGGGTAGAGCTAAGGGCTATGAATATGTGCATTATTCTTCAAACCATTATGTTCATAAGTCCTCGAAGAATTACTCTGCTTATTCATATGCATACCCTAACCCCTCTCATGCTAAGCAAAATGGTTTGGCATCTTTGCCACCTTTCTCACATGGTGCTCGCAGGATGATGAACTCTTTGCCACCCCTCCAGATGTGGGTAGTGAAGAAAAAGAACTAATCTTTTCTGCAGGGTCAGGTCTCCAGACGTGCTCTAACGTCTCAAGAATTTCTTGGGACACGACAAAATGCTCGAAAGGACGCAGCGAATCATGATGAAATGAACCTTCATTTCACACGCCCTCATACCGCTATAATCTGTTTCATCGCTTGATGAAATTCATCCGATGAACTTGATGTCATATTCTTCATCGATGAAGCATATGAGATTGTAAGCTACACTAATTCATCTGCAGGATGATCAACCCAAAACCACCGAATGGGTCCTCGATAGTGGATGTACAAATCACATGATTGGTGACAAGAATCTATTGATGGATGCTCCTTATCACCTTCACCTCTGAAGCATATCATCTTTCTTGACAAAGGCAAAAGTCGTATTGGGTCTTGGTAAGGTTGCTATCTCTAAGGATAAGCACATGGACAAAGTCATGCTTGTTGAGTCCTTAGGATACAATCTCATGTCGATCTCAATGCTTTGTGATCTTGATATGGTTGTTGTCTTTGGCAAATATCGCTATGTTGTGATTATGGAAGTGACAATTCCAAAGTCCTCGAAGGCTTTAGGAGAGGAGATCTGTATATTGTTGATTTCTCTCTGGGACCACAACCAGCCGTGTGTCTACTTGCAAAAGCTTCGAAGGCTGGCTATGGCATCGACGACTTGGTCATGCAGCATGAGGAATTTGAACACGCTATGCGAAGAAGAAGCATGTCATTGGCATTGAGAATGTCAAATTCCTCAAGGATCACTTATGCGGAGCATGTGAAGCGGAAAATGACCAAGGCCAAGCATCCAAATAAGACTATCATGACCACTACCCGTCCATTCAATTGCTTCACATGGACCTCTTCGGACCTAATCATTATTCAGCAGTCACTAATGATGCATCTCTATATGGTTTTGTCATTGTTGATGATTATTCTCGATATACATGGGTACACATTTTTACTTACAAACATGAAGTGCAGGAAGTCTTCAAACGATTTTCCTTGAGGGCTTCAACCAACTTTGGTGTGAAGATCAAGCATATCAGAAGTGACAATGGAACTGAGTTCAAGAATTCAGGTCTTGATGCCTATCTTGATGAACTTGGTATTACTCATGAATTATCTGCTCCTTATACTCCTCAGCAGAATGGCGTCGTGGAGCGCAAGAACAGAACTCTTGTTGAGATGGCTCGCACTATGCTTGATGAATACAAAATGCCTCAGCGCTTTTGGGTTGATGCAATTGATACTGCCTACCACATCATCAACAGAGTATATCTTCACAAATTCTTCAAGAAGACTGCCTATGAACTCCTCACTGACAAGAAACCCAATGTGAGTTATTTCAAAGTCTTGATTGCTAAATGTTGGATTAGAGATCATCACCACAACTCTAAATTTGCACCGAAAGCACATGAAGGTTTTATGCTTGGTTATGGAAAGGACTACGACACCTCTGAGTCTTCAACATTGTTCTTCACAAGATTGTTGACATTGTAGATGTGCGGTTCGATGAAACTAATGGCTCGCAAAGAGAGCACCTACCTTCGTGTTAGATGAACCAGCACCGAGGATGCTATCAAGCTCAAGGCAACCGAGGATGTCATTCCTATTGAAGAATCTCATGAAGAATTCATTCCTGTTCATGAAGAACGTCGAGTGATGCACTGAAGAACATGATGAGGAAAATGGTGCTGAAGAAAATGCTGATCAAAATCCTCAGCGACAATCAACTCATCCACGCGTTGCAAAAGAAGTGCAAGTGGAGAAGATCATCGAGGACATTAGCGCACCAGGTCCTCTCACACGCTCAAAAGCCTCACACTTATCTAACTTTTGTGGGCACTATGCTTTTGTCTCTATCTCAGAGCCCACTAAGATAGATGAAGCATTTCTAGAGCCGGAGTGGATTCAGGCTATGCAAGAAGAATTACATCATTCGAGTTGAACAATGTAAGGAATTGGTCAATCGCCTGAGATCCTCGCAAGCATGATATCATTGGCACAAAGTGGATCTACCGCAACAAGCAAGATGAAAATGGCCTTGTGGTGAGGAATAAGGCACGTCTAGTAGCTCAAGGCTACACACAGGTCAAGGAATTGATTTCGATGAAACTTTTGCACCTGTTGCTAGACTTGAGGCTATTCGCATTTTACTTGCCTATGCTAACCATCATGATATCATATTATATCAAATGGATGTGAAAAGTGCATTCCTCAATGGTAAGCTTGAGGAAGAAGTATATGTTGCTCAACCCCCAAGTTTTGAAGATCCCAAGAATCCTTGACAAAGTCTTCAGACTCAATAAGGCCCTCTATGGCCTCAAGCAAGCCCCTCGGGCGTGGTATGACACATTGAAGGAATTCTTCGTGAAGAATGGCTTCACACCCAGTTCACTTGACCCTACTCTTTTTACTAAATCATATGATGGTGAACTGTTTGTGTGCCAAATATATGTTGATGATATTATCTTTGGCTGTACTAACCAACGATATAGTGATGAATTTGCCTATATGATGAGTGAAGAATATCAAATGTATATGATGGGAGAGTTGAAATTCTTCTTAGGTCTTCAAATTAAATCAAGAGCGCAATGGTATATTCATATCTCAGAGAAATACCTCAAAGATGTCTTGAGGAAATTCGCATGCAAGATTGCAAAGCGTCAAAATTCCTATGCCCACAAATGGCCATCTATGCCTTGATGAAAATGGTATTGACTTGATCACAAGGTATACCGCTCCATGATTGGTTCTTTATTGTACTTATGTGCATCTAGGCAGATATAATGCTTAGTGTTTGCATGTGTGCCCGATTTCAAGCTGCATCGAAGGAATCACACCATAAGGCTGTGAAGCATATTCTTGATATCTAGCTCACACACCAACACTAGGATTATGGTACCCCAAGGGCTCGCTTTTGATCTCATTGGATATTCGACTCGACTATCTTTGGTGATCGTGTGGACCGCAAGTCAACATCGGCACTTGTCATTTCCTCGGACGATCTTTGGTGCATTGTCCTCGAAGAAACAAAACTGTGTATCACCGTCTCTCTTCTGAAGCTAAATACATTGCTGCTGGCTCATCTGTGCTCAATCTGCTGTGGATGAAGCAAACCCTCAAGGACTATGGCGTCAATGTGAAGAATGTGCCTCTCCTCTGCGACAATGAGAGTGCCATCAAGATTGCTCACAACCCAGTTCAACACTCGAAGACTAAGCACATCCAGATTCGTCATCATTTTCTTCGTGATCATGTGTTGAAGGCGATATCTCCATCGAGCATGTGAAGATGAAGAACAGCTAGCTGATATCTTCACCAAGCCCTTGGATGAGAAGAGATTTAGCAAGTTGCGGTGTGAGCTAAATATCTTAGAATCTTCGAATGTTCTTTGAAAAGGACACACATCCTAACCCTTATGCATAATTGATGACTTAGATGTGCAACACATGAAGAAACGTTTTTCTTCAATCAATGAAGAATAACACTCTAAGTGTGAAGAAATTAATGAAGAATTTGATTCTTAGAACCCTACGACTATTGTACGCGGTGTCTGAAATCATCATTCTTATACGGTGGGCTACGCCACCACAAAAGTTGAAAATCTTCAATTTGAGTTTTTCCTCATTTTTGAAATTCCTCAGTTTTTCAAATTCTTCAACTTTGCAAAATCTTCAATGATTCCGTCATTTTTCTTCATTGGCTATATATATATATATATATGAGTTTATGTCCTCTACAGCATTCACTTATTGCTATTTCTTCAAGTTGTGATTTCTGCTAAGTGAATGTGATCGGACCCTTCCCCCTCTATGCTATACTCAACCCAATCTATTCACAAACTCTTCATGTGCGTTCTGATTGACACTCGTTCAAAGTCTTCACTGTGTCCTTGACAGCTGAAGAAATTGCGAACGAAATTTTTAAACAAATCTTATCCAGATTTTCGGTTTTACCGCTCAAACCGTTCCGCATCCCATGATGCATTAGTTTAATCACCCACGATCTTACGATCTCATACGCACAAGATCACGGGTGACACATGTCGCGTGAAGAAGAAAGGGCAGGGGCATGTTTGTCCCAAAATCTTCGGGCGAACAGTTTTCACCGTGGCTATAAATACCCCTCTCCCTTCCTTACTTCATTTACTCTGCTTGGTCGCTGTCTCTCGCTCGAGCTCTCCTCAAACCCTAGTTCCGCCGCTACTCCATCGCCGTCGGTGAGGAAGAGCTTCACTGCCTCGACCTCATCGCCGTCGTACTCGCGCCGGCCGCGGAATTCTTCACTCCGCCGCCGCCGTAGCTGTCTCCCTCTGCCAAGTTAGGGCGTGGGAGATCTAACGTGACGAACTTCACTACAGTTCATCTCTGTTCGTCGTGTTCTTCAGTTCGGGTAATTAAAAGTCACTTTTGTTACTCGCTTTGATCCTCAAATCTTTCTGAAAATCTTCAAAGGTGTTTTTATTCTTCAAATCTTCACATATGAACACCTCACACACTGTATGCTCTTGATTTATCTCTCTAAGCATTCATTTCTTCAAGATTCCTCAATTGTGCAGATTTTAAATCTGTACAACTCTGGAACCTGAGACAAAACGCTTAGTGAAATTCCTCAAGGCTCAACTGGTCAAATTCCTCAAAACTTGTTCTTTTTGAAAAATCGTCTGAGAATGCATATGACCTCTCCAAATTCCTCGCACCTACACTCTGTTTACAGGTACTCATGTCATTCTTTGAATCACTAGGTTCTCATCAACTTAACTCATTTGCAGTGTTCCTCGAAGAAAACTGCATACTTCTTGAGTGCTCTATTGTTCAAATTCCTCATCTGAAGAAAATGGCAGAAGGCAAGAGACCGCAGAAGGGAGGAAAGAAACCGGAGGTCATGACTGCTTTTGAGATTCCTGATGAAATATACAAAGATTACTGCACACCTGATGAAGCCAAGTTTGGCAAGGAGACCAAAAATCAGCGCAAAGTGCGCATACAAAGGATAGAAAGAAGATGGGCACGAGAATGGAGGGAATATCGCTATGTTACTCCCAAGTACATGAGGAAATTCGCCTTAAACACTCCATGCCCAAGAGCTCCACTGGCACCTGGCCAAGTCGCTGATCCCACCAGCATCAAGCGTGGTGAAGACTTTCCTGAAGAATGGTCCAGGCGCCAAGCCAAACTGGCAAGACAGGCCAAGGAGGCAGTGAGGAAATTCAATGAGGATTCTGCTGCTGCTGCTTGCTGAGCCTCGGTCAAGCCGAGGAAATCAATGCCAAGAAGCCTGCTCACAAGCCAAGAGCTTCACCATCAGCGCCCTCACGGCCAGTTCTCGGCCCGCGCCCTCACGGCAAATTCCTCGATCGCTGCTGCTCATTCAAAATCCTCAAGTAGCTCCTCCAAGTCCTCAACTCCTATGCATCTTGCTACTGTCAAAGGACTCGTGGATTCTCAATTGCTTGGTGTCTCGGCAAGTTCCTCGGCTGCACCAATGTCCTCATCGCCCCACTCTGCTGAAGACAAAAGCAACAATTTGGGACGCGTCCTCGCCAAGTCCAAAGAAGAAACAGGTTGCATTCAACGCGTACCCTCGATGATGAAGCGTCGATGAAGAACTTGCGAAATCATCGAGACAGATCGACCAAGGCCGCTAGAGCCAAAAGAACAAATGTGCCTGCTTACGGATCCGAAGAAGATCCTTGACTTCATCGACCTATGGCATCGAGGATCCAAACACTCCCATACCGGATCTGCCACGGACTCCTGGTCAAAGTCATATGCTGAACCATTTCATCGCTGAAGAGAAATGGAAATTTGAAAAGGCTCGTGAATTAAAGAGAACACAAGCCAGAAAGGAAAAGCTTCTGAGGAAGAACATCGTCAACTTGACTCCTGAAGAACTTCTCAAAGCACAATCTGAAATTCAAGCCCTCAGCAAGGATTTCGATGCTTACAATGCTGATTGGCAAGGAGCCAAGGTGAGATTCGTCAATTTGACGAAGAAAATGACAACTGTTGCAGCCCCATTGCAACAAGAAAATCCTCAGTGAAGACTATGCTCACCTGCTGAAGAACATGCCAGCACTGCTGATGACTTTCAGCATGCTGATGAGAATACAAGTTCCAGGGCTGATGACTCCATTCCAGCCGCTGAAGAAATTCCCAGGGCATCCACTAGAGTTGCACCTGAAGAAACTGTACCACAATCCTCAGCTCCTCCTGCGCCAACACCAACTCCAATTCTTCCTTCTGCTTATGAAGTGAAGAAGACAAAGGCTGCAGAACGAGCTGCAGTGAAGAAAAGGAAGGCATCAGCTGCGTCAAATTCTTCGGCTGCGAAGAAAATGAAGCCAATGACCAGCTCAATTGAAAATCCTATTGATGCCATTCCCATCTCCTCCATGTCGTCTAAGGAAATTGTTCCTTATGGAGAAGATTACATGATCCCAAGCGGATCTGATGAAGAAAATCAATCTGTTGCTACCTCAGAACAGTTTGATGAAGAAATTGAAGTGGAAGCATTCCCTTCACCGCCAGTTGTTTCCTCACCCATGCCTCAGTTCACAGCTGAAGAGGCCGGTGTTGAGGAAATTGAAAAAGAAGATGAAGACGTGGATATTGGGTGCACTACACCAGTGATGAACGATGACTTTTGGGAAAGTCAGCATCCCAATACTCCTCTCTTCACTCCGATTCTACAAGTTCCTCGCCCCGGCTACAACTGTTCATTGGGCTCAAGAAACTCATCCCACATAAATCGTTAATGAAGAAATTCCAGCCACTAGCGCTGAAGAACCCTTTGTTGATCCCCAAACTACACAAGAAGAGGAACCAGAAATTCCTCACCAAGAACCCGAGATCGCGATTCACGAGATTGTGCCGCAAATCACCGATATTCCTCTGCCCAAACCGAAGAATCCGTTCTCAAGCAAGCAAAAATTCAAGGCTGAAGACTTATTTTCTGAGCGTGTGTTCTTCACTGCTTATAATCCATATGACTCTGCTCGCATGAGGAAGAGACGCTTCTGGACACCTACTCAAGCAAACTTCTATTCCTCAGTGCTGTTTGACAAGGACAAGATCTTCGACCATGAGCATATTCCTCATGTGGATATGGAATCACTGCCGTGCTTCGAGCCAGTACTCCAAGTTATCCATGATGCAGGGCTACTGAATTTCTGCACTGATATCTGTGACTGGAATGAAGAACTCATTCTTCAGTTCTATGCCACCCTGCACATCACCAGAGATGCTGAAGATATCAATTCATCGGTGCTGGATTGGATGACAGAGAATACTCACTACAAGGCACCAGCAACTGAATTGCTTCGTGTCCTTCCTCTTGATCCTCTCCATGAAACTGCATGTTGCATCTACAATGACCGCGAACTATCTGATCACTTTATGCAAGTGCTCATGAAGCCGTTGAAGCCAGGACAGGCCCCTCGAACCAAATTCCTCGTCAAGGAATTGCTGTATGTGCCTCGGACTGTCTATAGAATCTTGACGAAGACAATGAGTCACATCAAAGGCCACGACTCAAATGAAGAAGATGTCGTTGGCATCATGAAGAACATGCTTTTCAATATCATTCATGGCGTTCCTGTCAATTTCCATGATTTCTTCATGAGGACTCTGGCCAATGTTGCAATGTCACCTTTTGAGCTGAAGCCATATGCGCCTTGGATTATGAGATTCATAAGGGCAAGATCTTCACTGAACTACAAGGCTGACACTCTGAACCATGGCAGCTACTTGCCGCCCATTGAAGTCCTCAAGCAACCAGTTTCATCATCTGATGATAAGGGCAAGGCACCAGCTGTGATTGATGAAGGCACTCGTCCATTGGATGGTCAATTTCGCAAGGCTGCATCTTACTCCACCAATGACGATTCTGCAACACATGACACTGCCGCAAATACCTCAGCCAAGCAAAAGCCTCAAGCAACAGCACCCAGGGTGATGACTAATCGTGAGCTACTCCTCAGTCTTCATCAGAAGGTTGAACGCAATCAGAAATGGGTAAGCGTCAATTTGCTGCAATTCTTCACAACATGACCTCAACACATAATGCAGTGAAGAAAAATTAGTACTACCTTCATGAAACCCTCAACCGCACCTGGGCTGTTCTTAATCATGTATATTCCGTGGAAGAACTGAAGACTATGGGTCTCCAGGAAGCATTTGACTGGTCTGCACCACCTCCGAAGAAATTCAAGAGAGTCAAAGTTCCCGATCTGGTGGCCAGCTCTTATTCTTCATCGCGTGAAACTGATGAACATGAAGATTTGGACGACACTGCAGCAAGCCCTACTTCAACAACCAACCCCGACAACACTGGCGCTCCTCCCTCGACTTGATAATCTTCAGGGGCGTTAGTCCTCAGTATCGATCCTTTTGGTCATTTGATAACAAAGGGGGAGAAATCTGAGTTAGTCTTCAAGCGGGTTTATATTATGGGCGTTATTATTAAGTTACAACTCTCGCTCTTCCGAAACCTTTAATTGGATCGAGTTGTAATCTTAAATCCGATGGTGCCCTGATACTTTTGGTCGTGCTTTGATACGTTTGACGCTCTGATGCTTTTGATGCACTGAGCTCTGAAACTTTTGATGTGATATTTGAGCTCTGATACTTTTGATGTGATATTCTGCATGCTTATTCCTAGTCAATATTATTGCACGCATGCTGAATCTCATCAGGCACCATATTTCATCATGCATTTCAAATTCTTCATAGTATATATCAAATGCGTGTATGAATTACAAGATATAGGGGGAGATCTCCATGATTCAATTCTTAAAATGTGCATTGCCTCAAAAGCAAATTCCTCACTATGCACATATTCAGGGGGAGTTCTTCTATATCTTGCAATCAAATTCCTCAATATCAGTATTTACACTCCATATGTTTATCCCCGTTGAAAACTTAACCTATGTTGTCATCAATCACCAAAAGGGGAGATTGTAAGTGCATCTAGTGCCCCTTAGTGATTTTGGTGTATTGAAGACTTATAGGTTAAGTAACTGATGCGTTTGTGAGTGTACACAGGTCTATAAGTCCATGAGGAGTTTGATATTTACAGAGAAAGTCGACCCCTAAAAATGAAGTTCTTTGACTGAAGACTTTGATATTCTAAAGACTTTCTGAAGACTTTGAACGTGAAGAAATTGGTGTGACCTTGAAGACTTGATATTCATTCGAGGAATATGAAGCGTGAAGACTTTTGTTTTCGTAGTTTCATTTTCTCTTTCTTGAGTCATAGGTGTAACGCCCTCGATGCGGCTATAACTCCCACGTGTCGAAGCACGACTTAGAGGCATAACCGCATTGAAAGCAATGTCGCAAGTGAGGTAATCTTCACACAATCCATGTAATACATAAGGGAAAGAGATACATAGTTGGCTTACAGTCGCCACTTCACACAATACATAAATAAACATCCATCATTCAGCTTACACTCAAGGTCCGACTACGGAACCAAAATAAAAGAAGAATACCCCAAATGCAACACAGATCCCCGATCGCCCCAACTCGGCTCCACTACTAATCGTCTGGAGATGAAACATAGTATCGACCAAGGGCCTCATCAAATTCCCACTTCAGCTCAGTTGTGCCATCTGCGCTGGCATCACCGATACCTGCATCTGTTTTGGTAGAATCTGTGAGCCACGGGGACTCAGCAATCTCACACCCGCGAGATCAAGACTATTTAAGCTTAAGGGAAGGCTGGTGTAAAAAGGAGGAGCTGCAGCAAGTGACTAGCATATATGGTGGCTATACACGCAAAAGAGAGCGAGAAGAGAAGCAAGGCACGGTCGTGAAGCTAGTAGTGATCAAGAAGTGATCCTAAAGCAACCTGCATCAAACATAACTCCAACACCGTGTTCACTTCCCGGACTCCGCTGAGAAGAGACCATCACGGTTACATACACGGTTGATGTATTTTAATTAAGGTCAACTTCGGGTTTTCTACAACCGGACATTAACAAATTCCCATCTGCCTCATAACCGCGGGCACGGCTTTCGAAAGATAATACCCTGCAGGGGTGTCCCAACTTAGCCCATCACAAGCTCTCACGGTCAATGAAGGAATAAACCTTCACCCAAGACACTCCGATCAGACTCGGTATCCCGTTACATCAAGACATTTCGACAATGGTAAAACTAGACCAGCAAGACCACCCGACTGTGCCGACAAATCCACATAGGAGCTGCACATATCTCGTTCTCAGGGCACACCGGATAAGCGAAGCGTACAGGTACCGACGTAATCCAAGTTTCCAAGGAATGGTCCCGCACGGTGCTCTAGTTTGGACCAACACTCGAGGAGGAGCGGCGCCAGGGGGTAAATAAAGATGACCCTCGGGCTCGCGAAAACCTAAGGGAAAAAGGCTTAGGTGGCAAATGGTAAAACCAAGGTTGGGCCTTGCTGGAGGAGTTTTATTCAAAGCGAACTGTCAAGGGGGTCCTATAAATCACCCGACCGCGTAAGGAACGCAAAATCAAGGAACATAACACTGGTATGACGGAAACTAGGGTGGCAAGAGTGGAACAAAACACTGGGCATAAGGCCGAGCCTTCCACCCTTTACCAAGTATATATATGCATTAATTAAAACAATAGATATTGTGATATCCCAAAATATCCGTGTTCCAACAAGGAACAAACTTCATCTTCACCTGCAACTAGCAACGCTATAAGAGGGGCTGAGCAAAAGCGGTAACATAGCCAAACAACGGTTTGCTAGGACATGGGTGGTTAGAGGTTGACATGGCAATATGGGTGACATGGTATAGCAAGTGGTAGGTATCGCAGCATAGGCATAGCAAAAGAGCGAGCATCTAGCAAGCAAAGATAGAAGTGATATCGAAGGTATGGTCATCTTGCCTGCAAGGTTCTCAGAGTTGTCGAAGGCTTGATCCTCGTAGGCGTTCTCAACAGGTTCCTCGTTCACGTACTCGTCTCCCGGCTCTACCCAAAGCAAGAACACAAGCAACGGAACCACAATCAAACAAGGAGCAATGCACAAGCAATATGATGCAAAACATGACATGCGATGCGATATGTGATATGCAATGCATATGTGTGCTCCGGAAGGAAAATGATGAACCGGGCATCAACTTGGCAAACCAAGTATGCCGCTGGAAAGATGAGATGATTTTGGTTGAAATCAATATAAAGATCACCGGAATCGGATGCACGGTTTGCAAATGACAAGCAAAACAAGAATGACGCAAATCTGCGTTTAACAGCCCGATGCTACTTAGCACGCAACACAAAACTATGCTACAGCACCCCAACATACAAACAAAGCATATGGCAGCGATCTACAGGAGATGCTTAACAAAAGAGGAACACTGAGCTACGGCTAAATCACATCATAACATGTTCAAACAAGCATGGTGAAAGTGCAAAGAAATATCAGGTTCACAGACTTAGTGAAAATACTAACATGCCAGGAATTAACATCAGGAAGGCATGTTTGGAGCAAGCAAACAACATGCTACAGGAACTTATAATAGCAAAACAAGGCATGACATGATTCTACTCAAAGCATATATCAATAGTCCCTTACTGACCATAAGCCAAAAGGACTCTAAGAAATGATGGCACCCATGTAAACATAGCAAGTTTTATTACAGATTTCAGACTTAGCAGAAAAACTGGGCATGGCGAAAACAGATAACGAGTAGGCATGTTCGTGAGCTCGATACACTCACTACAGAGCATCTCATGATAAACTAAGTATACACCCATCAAGAAGACATGGCATAGAAGCTATACATAGCAAGAACAACATCATAGCATACACGGATCAACTACAACGACCTCGTGAAAATTGAATCTCATGCAAACAATCTGCCAGGAAACATTTTCAAGCAAAAGTAGAGCACAAAAATGACATGCTAGACTTCTCCATAAATGCCAACAAAGGCATGGATGGATAGAGCACATCCATACGCTCAAAACACCCTTACTGGTCATGCTCAAAATGGGCATAGATCTCTCTGTAACAACATGAACATATGGCATAAAAATAACAGCAGGACGAGGCTTAGTGAAAACACTAAGTTCCTGAAATCAGCAACATCATCATCCCTACTTTGCATGCTTGTTCTAGTCACCACATAACTCACAAAAATACATGGCATACACCCCTGGAAAGATGGCATGGCATAGTTTAACACACATGTAGGGCTCAAGTTCATAAGGTGCACACATAAATCATGGCAAAAATGACAAAAGAGCTCGAGGTGATAAGATTCTGGAACTAACAATCTGAAGCCCTCTTCCAACAGCATTTCGGGCATCAAGATGAGCTCAAATGCAAATGATGCAATGGAATGAAATGATGTACTCTTCGAGGCGAACAATTTGACATATTATACGCCCAAAATGGAGCCACGGGTGCGGAGATGTGATGCAATGAAAATGCAAGAAATTTAACACAGAAAATGACTTAGTGGATTTCGGGGAGGTAAGAAAGTCAACCGAGGGATTTTTGGATCTGGATCCAGATCGGATCGGCCGGAGTTCGGGGGCGTCGCCGGAGGAAGGAGGGACGCCGGCGGGGCTCGGGCGGCGGATCCGTTCCGCGGCGGGCCGGAGGGGGCGCTTGGCGGCGGCTCCGGCGTGGCCGGCCGTGACGGGCGGCGTGAACACGGGCGGCTGGCGACTGTGCCGGCGGGCGGTGAAGGCGGCGATCATGCTGGAGGCAGGTGCGACGCAATGGCAGCTGATGATGGCGGGCGGCGGAGGAGGCCGGAGCTGGAGGAGGCTGGTGGTCAGGCTGGTGGCCGGTCGGAGGGGGAGGGCTCCGGGCTTTCCGGGCCGGGCGGCGGGCGGCGCTGGGCGGCGCCACGTGGCGGCGCCCGATTAGCAGGCTGGGCGGCGGACGCGTCCGGCCCGATCCGGACGTGTCTGGCGGCGCGGAGAGGGGATTTTGGTAGGGTTTGCCCGTGAATTCGGGGGAGGGATCTATATATAGGCATAGAGGGAGCTAGGAGAGTCCAAATGGGGTGCGGTTTTCGCCCACACGATCGTGATCGAACGACCGAGAGCATGGAGGTGACTTAGAAGGGTTATTGGGCTGTTTTGGGGGATGTTGGGCTGCAACTTAAAAGAGGCCTTTGCGAGAGTGCGGTTAACCGTTGGAGTACCAAACGAACTCCAAATGACCCGAAACTTGACAGGTGGTCTACCGGTGATATACCAGGGCCACTTGGCAAGGCTCGGTCCATTCCGAGAATGTTCAACACCCGCACACGGAAAAATGTAAAAGGGGCGCTGGGGAACATAGGAGTGCGGATTGCAAAAGCAGACAACGGGAAAATGCTCGGATGCATGAGACGAACACGTATGCAAATGAGATGCACATGATGACATGATATGAGATGCATGACATGAACAAAATGCAAAACGAAAACAAAACCCAACCACGGAGGGAAATATCATAGCACATATCCGAAAATGGCAAGAGTTGGAGTTGCAAATACGGAAAGTTACATCCTGGGTGTTACAACACTCCACCACTACAAGAGTATCTCGTCCCGAGATCTAGGACTGAAAGAACTCCGGATATTCGGAACGGAGGTGATCCTCGCGCTCCCAGGTGGCTTCTTGGTCGGAATGGTGTGACCACTTTACTTTCAGGAATTTGATTGACTTGTTGCGAGTCTTGCGCTCGGTTTCTTCAAGAATAGCAACGGGGTGCTCATGATAAGAGAGATCTTCTTGGAGGTCAATTTCTTCAAAGTTGATAGTGCGCTCAGGAATCTTGAAGCACTTGGCGGAGCTGTGACACGTGAAACACATCGTGCACGTTTGCAAAGTTGGATGGAAGCTCAAGTTGATAGGCGAGATCGCCTTGAAAGCACATTTGCTCCCTGGGTGGTTTTGGTAATTAATGACAACATACTTTGTGGTTGGACTAATACTTTTATCAAGTATGTTTCAGGAAGGTCAATCACATTGGCATGGCAAAAGGACTGAAGAGGTGGACCCCTCAAAATGCTAAGGCAAGCATTGGCAAAAGCTCAAGACTCCATTTTTGGTTTAGTGATCTAAGATCACATTGAGTCTATAGGAAAGCCAATACTATTAAAAGGGGATGAGGTTATGATAATGATCTGGTTGCTCAAAGTGCTTAGTGATACATCTCCTAAACTATCAGCAACTCTCACTTCCATAATACACTCATAAGTAATCTCGGTCCCACCGATTTCCTAAACTCACCACACCGAGATGAACCACCTCAGCCATATAGCCAAACCCTAGAAATCTCGGATTTTCCGATTCGAACTCGGTCTCAACGAAACTAGTGTTGCCAAGCTTCAGAATCTTCATCATCAAATCGGTGTCACCGAGATGATGAAGTCGGTCCCACCGAGATTGGCAAACCCTAGTCTTTACACGAATCGGACTCACCGAGTTTGTATTTTCGGTCCACGAAAATCCCAATGTTCACATGTTTTGAACTTTCGGTCTCACCGAGTTGTCAACTTCGTCCGACCGAGATTGGTCAAATGTGTAACGGTTGGATTTTGTGTGGAGGCTATAAATACCCCTCCACCCCTCTTCATTCGTGGAGAGAGCCATCGAAAGAACTACCACTCCTACCTTACATTTTCGAGAAGAGAACTACCTACCCTTGTGTTGAGATCAAGTTGCTCCACTCCCACCATATGAAACTTGATTTCTAGCCTTCCCAAGTTGCTTTCCACTCAATCCTTCTTCCACCACAGCCAAATCAGTGAGGAGAGTTGAGTGTTGGGAAGATTATCATTTGAAGCACAAGAGCAAGGAGTTCATCATCATCAACACCATCTATTACCTTTTGGAGGTGGTGCCTCCTAGATTGGTTAGGTGTCGCTTGGGAGCCTCCGTCGAGATGTGGAGTTGAACCAAGAAGTTTGTAAGGGCAAGGAGATCGCCTACTTCGTGAAGATCTACCCCGAGTAAGGCTAGTCCTCCGTGGGCGTATGCCATGATGGCATAGACAAGGTTGCTTCTTCGTGGACCCTTCGTGGGTGGAGCCCTCCGTGGACTCTCGCAGCCGTTACCCTCCGTGGGTTGAAGTCTCCATCAGCGTGGATTGACGATAGCACCACCTATCGGAACCACGAGAAAAATCTCCGTGTCTCCAAATTGCGTTTGATCTTCTCCACTTCTTTTTACTACTTGTGCAATTTACTTTCCGCTGCCCATACTCTAGAATTGCATGTAGTATGCTACTTGACTTGTGTGTGATGCAAAATCTGCCAAAAACTTGTCTTTGTCAAAAGGCATAATTTTTATCTTGTCGAGTAGTCTAATCACCCCCCTCTAGACACTCTCACCTTCTTGATCCTACAATTGGTATCGAGCATTGGTCTCCATTGCTTTGGTTTACACACCATTGGAGGAAGATGGACGTGTCTACGTTTGGGAGTGTTAGTCATAGAGTGCCTATTCTTGATGGAGTGTCCTATAACTCGTGGAGGATTGAAATGCTTATTATCTTTAAGATGTATAACTTGCGCAAATATGTTGAAACCCCATATGTGCCTCCATTTGACCCCTTGCACCCTACCATGGATGAAGAGCTTAATTTGCTTCGTAACCTTAGAACTGTCAATCTTATTATTAGAGGTTTGCCCGATAACTTGCTTAAGCTTGTCACAAACTTTGAGTGCGCCTATGCCATGTGGAAGTTCTTGGAAGAACTTTATCCGGACTACTCTTTGAGAGGTCTTGATGAAATTCTATACAAGACTATTGAATTTGATATGATGCGCCCCAATGATCCCAACTTTGATAAATGCTTCTTTGAGCTTCGTGATATCATGAAAAAGAAGGGTGATCCCTGTCTTATCAATGATCTAATTAGAAATGCTCTTGTATTGCATTCCGATGATTATTGTCACATTGACAAACTAATGCAAGTCATTGTCAAATTGACCTAGGTGTTGATGATGAACAATCTATGGGTCAATATGATGATGAGCATGAGCATGATGATGATTACTCCGATTCGGACACCGAGCTAGACAAGATCATGAAGAGTCTCAATCTTATGGCGAATCTGAGAGACTACATATCCGGTGGAAAAGAGTGGATTCTTGATAGTGGATGCACCGATCACATGACCGGAGACGAAGACATGTTTCGAGAGCTTGCAAAGAACGATGGTCCACGCAAGTATGTGACTTTTGGAGACAACTCCAAGGGTAAGGTACTTGGCCTTGGTAAGGTGGCCATATCTCATGATAGCTCTATTCAAAATGTCATGCTTGTTGAATCGCTTGGATACAATTTACTTTCCATGTCTAGATTAGCTGACTTTGGATTCAATGTGCTATTCACCGAAGTAGATTGCCAAGTCTTTCGTCGTGACAATCATAACATGGTTTTACGGTATCCGTAGAGGTGATCTATATATTGTTGATTTCACTAAGAAAGCCCAACCTAGAACTTGCTTCATCGCTAAATCCGCTAAAGGTTGGTTATGGCATAGAAGGCTTGGACATGTTGGTATCGTAATCTAGACAAGCTAATCAAAGGTGATCATATTCTTGGTGTTAAAGATGTTTTCTTTGACAAAGATAGACTTTGTAGTGCTTGTCGGGCAGGAAAACAAGTAGGTGGAAGTCATCCGTGAAGAACATCATGACCACAAGGAGACCGCTTGAGCTTCTTCATATGGATCTCTTGGTCCCAATGCTTACAAAAGCCTTGGTGGTAACTCCTTTGGTCTAGTTATAGTTGATGATTATTCCAGATTTACGTGGGTATTTTTCCTTGATGACAAATCGCAGGTTGAGAGGATCTTCAAAACCTTTGCGAAAGGCCCAAAATCAATTTGAAGTGAAGATCAAGAAAGTTCGGAGTGACAATGGAGCGGAGTTCAAGAACGCCCATGTAGACTCTTTTCTCGATGAGGAAGGGATTCTACATGAGTTCTTAACTACGTACACTCCTCAACAAAATGGAGTTGTTGAGAGGAAGAACCGAACAGCTCATAGAGATGGCGAGAACGATGCTTGATGAATACAAGACACGAAGCACTTTTGGGGAGAAGCCGTCGAGACAGCTTGTCATGCTATCAACAGGCTTTATCTTCATAAGCTTCTCGGCAAGACTTCATCTGAGCTCCTCACGGTAACAAACCCCAAGTGGGATACTTTCGTGTCTTTGGTTCAAAATGCTATATCCTTGATAAGCATCGTCGGTCTAAATTTGCTCCTAAAACTCATGAAGGCTTTTCCTCGGTTATGGATCAAACTCCCACACCTACCGTGTCTACAATAATTTCACCCGAAAGGTTGAAGAGACGGTAGATGTGAAGTTTGATGAATCTAATGGCTCGCAAGTAGAGCAAATGCCTATTGATGTAGGAGACAAGGACCCATCGGAAGCCATTCAAGATCTATCTATTGGAAAGATCCATCCCATGGAAGTGAAGGAGAGTACCTCATCTACATATGTGGAGCCCCCTACCTCATGGCAAGATGAACCTCAAGGCAACATGGAGGCCTCCACAAGTGGAACTCACCAAGATGAGGAAGTGCAACAAGAAGATCCACCACAACCTCCTTCTCCACCACCTCAAGACAACACCAACAACAATGAAGAAGAAGAGGAAGATGAGGATGATGAGGAAGCTCAGCCACAACCACAACGAAAGCTATCCCGAGTTCGAGCAAGAGTCAAGAAGAATCATCCCGTGGAACAAATGATGAACGACATCAACTCCGGGAGAATTACTCGCTCTAAAACTCGCTTAGCTAACTTTTGTGAGCATTACTCATTTATCTCTAGTCTTGAACCTATGAAGGTAGAAGAAGCACTTGAAGACCGGATTGGGTGAGCGCTATGCGAAGAGCTACACAACTTCGAGAGGAACAACGTATGGACTTTGGTAGAGAAGCCCAATGATGATCAAAACGTCATTGGAACCAAATGGGTGTTTCGGAACAAGCAAGATGAAGATGGACAAGTCATCCGCAACAAGGCTCGTCTCGTAGCTCAAGGTTACACACAAGTCAAAGGTATGGACTATGGTGAGACCTATGCCCCCGTTGCTAGACTTGAGTCCATTCGCATTCTTCTTGCTTATGCCAATCACCATGACATTACTCTCTATCAAATGGACATAAAAAGTGCTTTCCTAAATGGTGAAATAGAGGAGGAAGTATTTGTGAAACAACCTCCCGGATTTGTGAATCCTAAAAAGCCTAATCATGTTTATAAACTGCATAAAGCTCTTTATGGCCTTAAACAAGCTCCTAGAGCATGGTATAAATGCTTGACCAAGTTCCTTATTGAAAAAGGCTTTGAAATTGGAAAAATTGATTCTACTCTTTTTACTAAAAGGGTTAATGGTGAACTATTTGTGTGCCAAATCTATGTTGATGATATCATATTTGGTTCAACTAACCCTCATTTTAGTGAAAAGTTTGGGAAGCTAATGTCGGAGAAATTTGAGATGTCCATGATGAGTGAACTCAAATTCTTCCTTGGGTTGCAAATCAAGCAATCTAAGGAGGGTACCTTTGTCTCACAAACAAAGTACACCAAGGATCTCTTCAAGAAGTTCAACATGCAAGAAAGCAAAGGTATGAGAACCCCCATGCCTATTAGTGGACATAATGACTTGACAAAAGATGGAGAACCTGTTGACCAAAAGGTTTACCGATCTATGATTGGTTCTCTACTATATCTTTGTGCTTCTCGTCCTGACATAATGTTGAGTGTATGCATGTGTGCTCGATATCAAGCAGCCCCTAAAGAATGTCATCTTAAAGCTGTTAAAAGAATTGTGAGATATTTGATACACACACCTAACTTTGGCATTTGGTATCCTAAGAGGGCCTCTTTCGACCTTGTTGGCTATTCCGACTCGGACTATGCCGGAGACAAGATTGATAGAAAGTCAATTCGGGTACGTGTCAATTCCTTGGTCGATCTCTTGTATCTTGGTCCTCCAAGAAACAAAATTCGGTATCATTATCCACTGCCGAGGCAGAATATATTGCTGCTGGTTCATGTTGTGCTCAGTTGCTATGGATGACACAAACGCTTAAAGATTATGGGATACATGTGAGACATGTTCCTTTGCTTTGTGACAATGAGAGTGCGATTAAGATTGGACACAATCCAGTGCAACACTCTCGAACGAAACATATTGAAGTTCGTCACCATTTTATTCGCGATCACATTGCCAAGGGTGACATCAATCTTAAGCATGTTCGAACTGACAAACAACTTGCTGATATCTTTACAAAACCACTTGATGAGAAAGTGTTTTGTCGCTTAAGGAGTGAATTGAACATCATTGATGCTTCAAACTTGGAGTGAAAACTCCATTGATGCATGCAAGGCATGAGCCTACTTGACTAATCCTTGATATTTCTCTTATGATGATGATCATATGTCTTGGACACATTTGCCCCCTTGTATTGCATCTAACTCCTTGCTGGTACTTGGATGATCTACATTCCACAAGATTACCACACACTCAAATCATGAGTAATCTTGTCATTGACCAAGTATCTAGCCCTTTGGGATGTTGAGTTCAAGGAACAAAATTCCACATATTCTTTTTTTTACACCTTATACATCTAGTATTTCACTCTTGTCATCTTGGATATCCTTGAGTATTTCCTTGCTTGCCTAACCCATGTAGGAAGATGAACTACACAAGTTGAAATGGTGCTCCAACTTCACATTCAATGAGCACCTACATCAAGTTCATCTACATGAGCAAAGCAACAACAAGCCCAAGGTATGTTCTTCACATCTTTAAGAAGCTTTGCTCAAAGACATGAGTACAAGCAGCTTCATAAGATGTGATCACATCAAATGCTTAATGGAAAAATGGCAACCCCATTTTGAGCTTAAACGATGAGTATGACCTATGATCAAATGTTCTCATTTGACTCCTAAGTCAATATACTCAAACATAGGTGACCTTGTCGTCGACCCCTATCTAGATGAAGTACATATGTTTTTGGAGACTTTCTATTCTCTCTCATGTTCTCTCATTGCGTTCCTTTTGTTTAAAAAAAACCCTTCATCTAGCAATCTTTTTCATTTCTATTCTTCTGTCTTTGTGAATATCTTTTTGGCTCTGGTCAATTCCTTGAAAATCATTTACAAATTCATTGCAAATCCTTTGAAACATTCCTTGCAAAGTGAGCTGAATTATTTCTATATTTCCTTGGAATTAAACTCGGCGTCACCGACTTAAATATTTCGGTCTAACCGAAAAGGATCTGCCCTAAGTCCCTGACTTTCGGACCCACTGATCCATCTAATTCGGTGTCACCGATTTTATTTCAGGATATCATCTTCTGCAGCTCCACTCAATGATTCTCTATACGTGTTTCTTATTGCCCAGTTGTGATTCTTAAGGATCCCAATTCTTTCCTTCCATCTTCCCTGACCTTCCTAGTCTGCTGTCCTTTTCGGCACTTGATGTGAAAGGGGGAGAAGATTTAGGGGGAGATAAAGGGAGAAGAGAGGATTTAGGGGGAGAAGAAGAGCAATCTTACCTTAAGGGGGAGAGAATCACATCAAAGCTTTACCGTGTTTCACATTGGATATTACATTTGGCATCATTCTTTTGATTTTGCTTTTTCCTCAAAAGGGAGAGGAATCTTCACAATTGATATCTTATGTAAAGCAAAATCCTCAGAGTTCATTGAAAGTCTTTTAGGATTCAGGAGACATGTTTGCTGATTCAAGCTTGTGCTCAATATGAGACACTCTTTATACATGTCATTCCTGGCTTGGTACTCTTGATGTTCTTGCAGTTGGTTGAAGAAATGCTCTTGTGTTATCTAACCCTGTTTTCCCAAGTTCATTTCTCCAGGTACAATGCCAAGGAACCTCAAGGTAAGTATATGCACTTTGCAGAATGTGCATGATGGTGACTTGCTTGTGAATACTTGTTTGCAAGAAATCACCATGCACATATGCATTATCACTCACTTCTTTTCATCTGCTCTGATGCATATAGCCAAGCTGCATGTAGCACATCTTGTCTTTCTCTCTTGTGTGCTTGTGGTAGTCCAAAACCATAATCTATGAAAATCTTGCACACTTGTAGGGGAGCACATGTACTACATGTTTGTCAAAGCTTTAGTGATAATTCTGTCTTTCTTTCGATAGCTTTGATGTCCTATTTTGTGTGTTGCCATCAATTACCAAAAGGGAGATTGAAAGCACATTTGCTCCTGGGTGGTTTTGGTAATTAATGACAACATACTTTGTGGTTGGACTAATACTTTTATCAAGTATGTTTCAGGAAGGTCAATCACATTGGCATGGCAAAAGGATGAAGAGGTGGACCCTCAAAATGCTAAGGCAAGCATTGGCAAAAGCTCAAGACTCCATTTTGGTTTAGTGATCTAAGATCACATTGAGTCTATAGGAAAGCCAATACTATTAAAGGGATGAGGTTATGATAATGATCTGGTTGCTCAAAGTGCTTAGTGATACATCTCCTAAACTATCAGCAACTCTCACTTCCATAATACACTCATAAGTAATCTCGGTCCCACCGATTTCCTAAACTCAGTCACACCGAGATGAACCACATCAGCCATATAGCCAAACCCTAGAAATCTCGGATTTTCCGATTACGAACTCGGTCTCACGAAACTAGTGTTGCCAAGCACAGAACATACATCATCAAATCGGTGTCACCGAGATGATGAAGTCGGTCCCACCGAGATTGGCAAACCCTAGTCTTTACGAATCGGACTCACGAGAGTTTGTATTTTCGGTCCCACCGAAAATCCCAACGTTCACATGTTTTGAACTTTCGGTCTCACCGAGTTGTCAACTTCGGTCCGACCGAGATTGGTCAAATGTGTGTAGCAGTTGGATTTTGTGTGGAGGCTATAAATACCCTCCACCCCTCTTCATTCGTGGAGAGAGCCATCGAAAGAACTACCACTCCTACCTTACATTTACGAGAAGAGAACTACCTACCCTTGTGTTGAGATCAAGTTGCTCCACTCCCACCATATGAAACTTGATTTCTAGCCTTCCCAAGTTGCTTTCCACTCAATCCCTTCTTCCACCACAGCCAAATCAGTGAGGAGAGTTGAGTGTTGGGAAGATTATCATTTGAAGCACAAGAGAAAGGAGTTCATCATCATCAACACCATCTATTACCTTTTGGAGGGTGGTGCATCCTAGATTGGTTAGGTGTCGCTTGGGAGCCTCCGTCGAGATGTGGAGTTGAACCAAGAAGTTTGTAAGGGCAAGGAGATCGCCTACTTCGTGAAGATCTACCCCGAGTAAGGCTAGTCCTCCGTGGGCGTATGCCATGATGGCATAGACAAGGTTGCTTCTTCGTGGACCCTTCATGGGTGGAGCCCTCCGTGGACTCTCGCAGCCGTTACCCTCCGTGGGTTGAAGTCTCCATCAACGTGGATTGACGATAGCACCACCTATCGGAACCACGAGAAAAATCTCCGTGTCTCCAAATTGCGTTTGATCTTCTCCACTTCTTTTTACTACTTGTGCAATTTACTTTCCGCTGCCCATACTCTAGAATTGCATGTGTAGTATGCTACTTGACTTGTGTGTGATGCAAAATCTGCCAAAAACTTGTCTTTGTCAAAAGGCATAATTTTTATCTTGTCAAGTAGTCTAATCACCCCCCCCCTCTAGACACTCTCACCTTCTTCGATCCTACACGCCTCTTTTGCCAATGATCTTGAAAGGACCCACGTATCTAGGGGCAAGCTTCCCTTTGATACCGAAGCGACAAGTGCCTTTCATTGGAGAGACGCGGAGGTAGACATGGTCTCCGATTTCAAAAGCCACATCACGGTGCTTGTCATCATAATAGCCCTTCTGGTGCGATTGCGCGGCTTTAATATTCTCACGAATGACTTTGCACATTTCTTCAGCTTCTGTGATCAAGTCGTTGCCAAGAAGTTGGCGTTCACCTGTCTCGGACCAATTGAGAGAGTCGGCACTTTACGCCATAGAGAATTTCGAATGGGGCCTTGCCCGAACTCGCTTGGAAGCTGTTGTTGTAGGAGAACTCGGCATATGGAAGACACTCTTCCCACTTCATGCCAAAGGAGATGACACAAGCCCTGAGCATATCTTCAAGGATTTGATTGACTCGCTCGACTTGGCCACTAGTTTGAGGATGGAAAGCTGTCTTTGAAGCGAATGTTGGTGCCCATGGCCTTACGAAGGAGTCTCGAACTTAGAAGTGAAGATGCTTCCACGGTCGAAGAGATCAATTGCGGAATACCGTGCAAGGAGACAATTCGGAGGTGTATAGCTCTGCCGGTGAGCTGCTGTGATAGATTCTTTGACGGAAGAAAATGAGCCACTTTAGTAAGCTTGTCAATGACAACGAAGATAGCATCATTTCCACGCTTGGACTTAGGAAAACCAGTCCACGAAGTCCATCTCGATATGATCAAACTTCCATTCGGAATAGCAAGAGGTTGGAGGAGACCAGCTGGTCTTTGGTGTTCTGCTTTCACCTTCTGCGGACATCACATTCATTCACGAATTGAGCAATTTCTCGCTTCATTCGAGTCCACCAATCTGTTGCTTGAGGTCATGGTACATCTTCGTACTTCGGGATGAATGGATAGGAGGGAATTGTGTGCCTCATTCATGATGACTTTTCTCAGATCGCCTTTGGGAACCACAATACGATCCTCGAAGAAAAGAGTATCTTTGTCATCCAAGCGATAGCACTTGTATTTGGAAATGCCCTTGTCAATACCACGTTTCACCTTCTTCACCAAGGTATCCAGGAGTTGTGCCTCACAAATTTGATCTTCCAAAGTAGGAGAGACTATGAGGTTGGCAAGAAATCCTTGAGGAACAACTTGAAGATTCAGCTTACGGAAAGCTTCACACAGATCCGGTTGGAAGGGCTTGAGAATTAAGCTGTTGCAATAAGCCTTTCTGCTCAAGGCATCTGCAATCACATTCGCCTTGCCAGGAGTATATTCAATACTTGGATTGTACTCTTGAATCATTTCGACCCATCGAGTTTGCCTGAGGTTGAGGTTTGGTTGAGTGAAGATATACTTGAGACTCTTGTGATCGGTGAAAATGTCCACTTTCCTTCCCAACAAGAGATGTCTCCATGTTATCAATGCATGGACAACTGCCGCCAACTCGAGATCGTGAGTGGGGTAGTTCTTTTCGTTGGGCTTCAACTGGCGAGAGGTATAGGCCACAACTTTCTTCTCTTGCATTAACACAGCACCGAGACCTTGCAAGGAAGCATCACAGAAAACTTCGAATGGCTTGGATTCATCAGGAGGAGTCAAGGCAGGGCTGTAACTAGCTTCTCTTTGAGGGTATTGAAAGCGACATCACACTCGGCGTCGGACATACTTGACATGCTTCGGAGGAGGTTGGAAAGAGGCTTTGC
>JAHHZJ010000085.1:0-20054 GCA_021437245.1 Aegilops speltoides
TTAATAACAACATATATATCATTGAACTAATCATTTCTTGAGAATATTTCGTAAAGTTCAAGTGATATGGGTATGGCAATGACCGATGATGTGGACCCTCAAAATGCTAAGGAAAACATTGGCAAAAGCTCAAGACTCCATTTTTGGTTTAGTGATCCAAGATCACATTGAGTCCATAGGAAAGCCAATACTATTAAAAGGGATGAGGTTATGATGATGATCTGGTTGCTCTAAGTGCTTAGTGATTTATCTCTCAAACTATCAGCAATCTTTCACTCCAACATAAACTCATAAGTAATCTCGGTCCCACCGATTCCAAACTCACCACACCGAGATGAACCACCTCAGCCATATAGCCAAACCCTAAGAATCTCGGATTTTCCGATTCCAAACTCGGTCATTCGAAATTGGTGTTGCCAAGCTTCAGAATCTTCAGACTCAAATCGGTGTCACCGAGATGAGAAAGTCGGTCCCACCGAGATTGGCAAACCCTAGTCTTTGGAAGAATCGGACACACCGAGATTGTATTTTCGGTCCCACGAAAATCCCAACGCTCACAAGATTTGAACTTTCGGTCTCACCGAGTTGTCAACTTCGGTCCGACCGAGATTGGTCAAATGTGTGTAACGGTTGGATTTTGTGTGGAGGCTATAAATACCCTCCACCTCCTCTTCATTCGTGGAGAGAGCCATCGAAAGAACTACCACTCCTACCTTACATTTCGAGAAGAAAACTACCTACCCTTGTGTTGAGATCAAGTTGCTCCACTCCCACCATATGAAACTTGATTTCTAGCCTTCCCAAGTTGCTTTCCACTCAATCCCTTCTTCCACCACAGCCAAATCAGTGAGGAGAGTTGAGTGTTGGGGAGATTATCATTTGAAGCACAAGAGCAAGGAGTTCATCATCACCAACCCCATCTATTACCTTTTGGAGGGTGGTGCCTCCTAGATTGGTTAGGTGTCGCTGGGAGCCTCCACATGATGTGGAGTTGAACCAAGGAGTTTGTAAGGGCAAGGAGATCGCCTACTTCGTGAAGATCTACCCGAGTAAGGCTAGTCCTCCGTGGGCGAAGCCATGATGGCATAGACAAGGTTGCTTCTTCGTGGACCCTTCGTGGGTGGAGCCTCCGTGGACTCTCAAGCAGCTGCTACCCTCCGTGGGTTGAAGTCTCCATCAACGTGGATTGACGATAGCACCACCTATCGGAACCACGAGAAAAATCTCCGTGTCTCCATTGCGCTTGCTCTTCTCCACCTCTCATTTACTATACGTGCAATTTACTTTCCGCTGCCATAACTCTAGAATTGCATGTAGGGTGATACTTGACTTGGTTGTCATTGTGAACTTGCTAAGAAACTACTCCAATCAAAAGGCTAAATTTTTAAGTTGTCAAGTAGTCTAATCACCCCCTCTAGACATACTTCCGATCCTACAAGTGGTATCGAGCTTTGGTCTCCATTGGATTGGTTTCATTGCATTGACTCCATAAGCTTGGTTTCACAACCTAGGAGAGTATGGCGCCTAGTGAGGGTAATTTCAGAGAGGTCCTTACTTTGATGGTTCAAACTTTGCTAGTTGGAAGCATAAAATGAAAATGCATATTCTGGACATAACCCCGCCGATGGGGCATTATTTGTGTTGGCTTGCAAGGTGAGTTCTTCAAGAAGGAAAAGTTCGGATCATGGTTACTGCGGATGAGTTGCGGATGTTACGTAACAATGCTCAAGCTTGTGACATTCTCTTCAATGCTTTGTGTCCCGAGGAGTTCAACAAGATCAGCCGCCTTGAGAATGCAAAAGAGATTTGGGATACTTTGGTCGAAATGCACGAAGGTACCGAGTCCGTGAAGGAATCAAAGCTAGATGTTCTTCAAGGTCACTTGACAAGTTCAAGATGAAGGAAGGTGAAGGAGTCGCGAAATGTACTCTAGGCTTGCTCTCATCACCAATGAGATGGCAGGCTTAGGAAGCGAAGAAATGACCGACCGATTCATCATCAAGAAGATTCTTAGAGCTTTGATGGAAAGTATGACACCGTGTGCACTTTGATCCAAATGATGCCAAACTACAAAGATCTCAAGCCTACCAAGTCATTGGAAGGATTGTTGCTCATGAGATGACACTTAAAGATAAGGAAGAGCTTCACAACAAGTCAAGTGGTGCTTACAAAGCTGCAGTTGAAGCTCCCACATCCTCAAGTGACAAGCTAGTTTCCAATGAAGAGATAAGCTAATGGTGAAGAACTTCAACAAATTCTACAAGAGTAGAAGCAAGGAAAGAAGCTCAAAGTCTAGATCATATGATGAAAAGAGATCTTCTAGTCGTGATCGAAACTGCTACAATTGTGGAAGACCCGGACACTACTCAAATGAGTGTTCGACTCCCCACAAGAGAAGAGAAGAATCTCCAAGAAGAAGAAGCTCAAGAGAAGAGTCGCCTCAAGAGAGAGAAGGAGTAGAGATGATCGTTATGAACGAAGATCCTCTCGGAGAAGCAAGGATTCGAAAGGAAAGACAAGTCATCAAGGAGCTACACAAGAAGAAAACATCAAGCTCATGTTGGTGAATGGGTTTCGGCCCGACTCGGACAATCACTCCAAAGAAGCTATCACTCCAACTCCGAGTACAGTCAAGATGAAGGTGTTGCGGTCTTGCTCTCGTATCCTCCAACTCCAACTCCTATGACATATTTGATTCACCAAATGAGGGAATTGGAAGATGCTTCATGGCAAAAGGCCCCAAGGTATCACATCCTGAGTTTATTGACTTTGATAGTGATGAGGATGACTTGCTTGGTGAAGATGAGCTTTACATGATAAATCTAGTGAGCTTAGTAATGATGAACATGCTAGTAGTCTTTATAGTCGAGAAGAGTCGAATGACAATGCTATGAAGGAGATTGAGCGCCTAACTAAAGAACTAAACACTCTTAAGTTAGCTCATGAAACAACTCAAGAAGATCATAGAGAGCTCCTAAGATCTCATGAGAAGCTACGCTCGAGAAGCTCAATCTAGAGCAAGAACATGAGTTTCTAAAAGCTATCAATGACGATCTTCGAAAGAAGAGTTCTTCATATCTTGCCAAACGACTTCTCTTGTTTAATTTCTTGCCACCTATTAAAACTAAGCATGACAAGCATAAGAAAAATTCTTCGTCTAGTAGTAACAATAATCATGCTAAACCAAATGTTGTTACTTCTAGTAATTCTCTTGATTCCACTAACAATGTTTCAAGCCAAGTTTCACTTGAGCAAGAAAATAGTCTATTGAAAGGGATTATAGAGAAAGGTGTCTACAAAAGTCTTGCCGGAAGCAAAAGCTTTGAGGAAATTGTTCGCAAACAAGGAAGACACCGGAAGAATCAAGGAATTGGTTTTGAGCGAAAGTTCAACGCCGAGGGTGTTGAATGGGAAGAAGGTCAATATCCCACTCCAAAGTTTGTCTCTCAAGAGAAGAAGTATGATCCTACTTCTTCAAACGAGGAACAAGCTCAAGATGACCTTCCACCACAAGACCACAAGCTAAAAGGCAAGGACAAGCTTCAAGAGGAGATTGATGCATTCATTGAAGCACCCAAGGCCATGGTCAAGTGGGTTCCCAAGGCAACTTCAAGTTCTACTTCAACAAGCTCAACTACTACCCCAAGGATTCCCATCAAGATGATGTGGATCCCGAAGAAGAAGAACTAGAGAGTTCTTGAGGGTGACTCCGCCAATATATTTCACTCATATTCATTTTGGCAAGGACTTGTGCAATCAACTTCCACATCTTGCACTAGTTCATGGAGTCACAAACCCTCATGTTGGTAAGTCAAGGGACAAGGTAATCATTGCTTTCATGGACATCATCTATTGTGAACTTCAATCTATGTCCATGGATATTCTTGTTTGTTCCTTGTGGGACTAACCCATGTAGGTATTGAAAGTGCCCGAATCCAAAGGATTGCTCCCAACTCTTGATGATCTTCATCAACATTGAGCATCCACATCTTCAACATCTACATGAAGTCTTCAACGACAACCCAAGGTTAGTTTGACCCTTTAAAAGGGGTTCTCACATCAAGGGGGAGCTTTGCTCTAAAGAAATGAGCTAAAGCATCTTCTAATGATGTGAACACATCAATGCTTTATGGAAAAGTGGTAACCCCACTTGTGCTTAAACGATGAGTATGACCTATGATCAAATGTTCTCATTTGACTCCTAAGTCAATATACTCATATATAGATGACCTAGTCATCGCCAAATTGTGTGCTAACTGTTAGTGTTTTGTTTGTGCATGTTTGACACATATTTCATTTGCTATCTTATTGTGTGAGCATGTTGATGCATGATTTTATCCATTCAAGGACATCCATTTGTTGCTTTGGTCTTTTGGTTTTTTTTCTTTTGACCAAATGGATGGACAAGAATGCCTAAGTTCCTCCCCTAGCTATCTATGCTTTCTTGTCTCAAACTCTATTCATGCTTATATCACAAACTTTGAACAAGACTTTTTCGGACAGACCGAGTGAGGAGCACTCTGAGCCACCGATCCGTCAAAAGCCTAACTTCCAAAACCTTCTAAGTAATTTCGGTCAAACCGATATACTCAAATCGGATGACCGAGATCACTTGGATTGATCTAGGTTTTCACCTCGTGAAACCGAAGTTTCAATTTTCGGCGTGATCGATGTGTGTAATCGCACGCAGCTAACCATCTCGTCCCACCGAAGTTTTCAAACTCGGTCCCACCGACAGCCGAAGGGTATATATACTCGAGGACGAGCGTGTTGATTACTTCTTCAAACGCTTCGCCTCAAACCCTTAGCTGCCGCCGCCTTGGTCTCCGGATCGTCTCCGCTGCCGCAGTCGCCTCGCCATGGTCTCCATCGCCGCCAACGGTCCTTCTCTTCGCCACAGCCGCCAGAGTGAAACTCCACCGCATCGGGTGAGTTTCATCCTCTCGTGCTCCAACCGCTGATTCTATGCACGTTAGGCGTTGCCATGTTTCTTGCCAAGATTGAGATCTCCTATCCAGCCGCTTAGGTCATAGAACAAATTTCGAGTGAAAATTTTAGGGTTAGGTTTCACGAACACATCTCGTGTGACCGATTCGCATTTTCGATCGACCGATTTGGCCTCCGCCATTGACCGCACTTTTCGTGAAACCGAAGTTGTGCAAATCGGTAAGACCAAGTAAAGATTTAGTGAAACCCTAGTGTCTCGGCTAGACCGAAACCCATTTCTGTCCAACCGAAAGTGGTGTATATGGTCTGTTTAGACATTTCGGTTTCACCGAATTGATAGACTCGGTCAGACCGACATGTATTCTGTGAAAACCTAAAACTAAAGTTTGAACTCATTTTTTTTGCAAAATCCTCTGCAGTTTGTGATAACTCTTCTATTCTGCCTATACCTATTCTATTCACAGGTTGTCAGACATGTCTGAAGGAAGTGACAATGTAACAGGTCCGAGATGCCGCTTGAGATTCCAGAGGCAGCTACAAGTCCAGAAGCAAGCAGTTTTCAGATGATGGAGAGAGAAGCACTCCAAGTGGACTGCCTGCAGCTGCCACCAGGGCCAGGAGGAAGAGGAATTCAGATGAGGAAGATTCAGATTTTGTTGCAGATGAGGAAATAACATCTAAGCCTAAGAGGAAAGTGGTTGCCAAAGAGCATCAAGGGCAACAAACCAAGAAAGGCACCAGTAAGGTCAAGAAATCCTCTGTTGCACAGAAGCTCAGCATGGAAGAAACATCCAGCAAAATCAAGAAGACTTCCAAGAGGAAGAGGAAAGTTCATGAAGAAACTGCTGAAGATGATGATGATTCTGATGAGGAAGCACCTCAGCCTCCTCAGAAGCAGAAGTTGATGGGTGATGCCATCAGGGCAGGAGCACCCACAAAGGTTAAGCAATCAGCTCCAGCAAAGGCAGCCCAAGCCAAACCAGCTGCCAAGCCAAAGAAGACTGTGAGGAATATACCTGCTTCAGAAAAGAAAAAGGACAATGTGCCACCTGCAGAATCAGATGATGAGGCTCATGTTTTGCTCAAGCTAAGACAGAAACTGCCAGTTCATAATGATGCTCATCCTCGAGCTGAAAATATGAAGGAGAGAAAGGATAAAGGTCTCAGGCTATGGAGGCAAGCAGATCCATATGCCACCAGGAGAAGAACAGCAGTTGACCCAAGATTCCACACTAGAGAGCAACAAGACTTTTATGAGACAGTGCTCATGGACAAGAAGCCAATTGTTGCTGACACCAGATACGTTGACTGGAAATACATCGACAGTGAAGAGCACAGAGACTACTTCCCACATGTGCATGAAAGCTTCACTGCTTGTGGGATTGCAGAGTTCGTTGGTCAGAAATTGACTGCTTGGAACGATGAGATGATCATGCAGTTCTATGCCACCGCACACTTCTATCCAGATGGCAGGATTGTATGGATGACAGAAGGGCAGAGATTCCATTCTACTGTTGAAGAATGGAGAGCATTGCTGAATGCACCAGTTTCAAGGGAAGATGATATTGATGTCTATGGCATCCCAAAGAAAAATCACGAGTCAATGAAGAACATGTACAATGAAGTCAAGGAGAAGGATGTAGAGATATGGAAGCTTGGTTCAGTCTACTACCTTCAGGCAGGTCTCCCAACCACCAACACCATTCTGAGGCATACTTTGATGCCTAAGTCAGGGGACCACCGCATGATAAGAGGGTACTCTATCAACATGCTGCACATTCTAGATCGAAGACACCTTTAAGGTGATGGACCCGATAGTTGAGACTATCAAGAGGACAGCAGCAGACTGTAAGAGGTCGTGTGGGTTTGCTCCGCATATTCAGATGCTCATTAATGCCAAGTTTGGCACGGACACCTACCTGTTGGATAGACCCCACTTGCCACCGCAGCCCGAACATGAGGATAACGAGATTGTGATGACCGAGGATGCTCCCACATCCGTAGAAGGACATGCTAAGTCTGAAGCTGCCAAACAAGCTAAAGCCGAGAAGGAAGCAGCAGCAAAGCCCAAGAGCGTTGAGAACAACTTCTTGAAGCCACTCAGAGAATTGAGCTACTGCCAAGATAGTGCGATCTCGTGGAGAGCCTTGAGAGGATCGTTGAGGATAAGTTCCATGCTCGACGCTGTCGATCAAGTGCAGTCACCGCCAACAAGCTTGAGGCGACATCGAGGAAGCTAAGAGGGAGAAGGCAGAACTCATGAGAGAGATGGAAGGTGATATGGTCCAGATGACTATGAGCAGCCCGCCCAAAGGCTGCCCAAAGCCCAGATCAGCTGCTATTCCAAAGGTCGACCCTGTGGCTACCACATCAAGACCTCCTACAGCTCCGCTGGCCCAAAGACCAGCCAAGATCCTCCTCCAGCTCCACAGACTTCAGCAGAAGCTGCAGATGCAGCTATCTCCACTCCATCGACGCAGACAGGAGCCGCCAGCAGAGTCCCGAGTGACGATTAGCTCTATACCTTTCGAACTTTTTGGTAACTTGTTGCCAAAGGGGGAGAAATTGTATAGATCATAGGGCTTCGAGAGAGAGAGAGTGCTCGCTTTTGCTTTTTCGTTTGCGGTTTTCCTTGAGATACTTTTGAGTTCTTTGAGATACTTTTGAGTTCTTTGAGATACTTCGTGTGCTTGATACTACGTTTGCTCTATCTTGATGAGTGCTTGATCATACTGTGCTTAATATGTGCTTGATGCTTATCATATTCCATTCATATCTTGTATGATCATTTACTCATGTCTTGGTGATTGGGTGCATGTTATTCATTCTTATCATTTTGTGCGCTCCACCAAGATGTATGTGACATGGAAGAGTAACCCATGATCCTAATCGATTGTGCATTTGCATTCAAACGCAAATCTTAAATAATGCACAAATTTAGGGGGAGCTCTTGCTTATCACATACTTCTCAAAGCGATTTATGTTATTCATTGATTATATCATTTGTCGAAGCTTTGATCTATATGTTGTCATCAATTACCAAAAGGGGAGATTGAAAGTGCAACTAATCCCTAGGTGGTTTTGGTAATTAATAACAACATATATATCATTGAACTAATCATTTCTTGAGAATATTTCAGAAAGTTCGTTGATATGGGTATGGCAATGACCGATGATGTGGACCCTCAAAATGCTAAGGAAAACATTGGCAAAAGCTCAAGACTCCATTTTTGGTTTAGTGATCCAAGATCACATTGAGTCCATAGGAAAGCCAATACTATTAAAGGGGATGAGGTTATGATGATGATCTGGTTGCTCTAAGTGCTTAGTGATTTATCTCTCAAACTATCAGCAATCTTTCACTCCAACATAAACTCATAAGTAATCTCGGTCCCACCGATTCCAAACTCAGTCACACCGAGATGAACCACCTCAGCCATATAGCCAAACCCTAAGAATCTCGGATTTTCCGATTCCAAACTCGGTCATTCCGAAATTGGTGTTGCCAAGCTTCTGTAACCTTCTGTACTCAAATCGGTGTCACCGAGATGAGAAAGTCGGTCCCACCGAGATTGGCAAACCCTAGTCTTTGGAAGAATCGGACACACCGAGATTGTATTTTCGGTCCCACCGAAAATCTCAACGTTCACAAGATTTGAACTTTCGGTCTGACCGAGTTGTCAACTTCGGTCTGACCGAGATTGGTCAAATGTGTGTAACGGTTGGATTTTGTGTGGAGGCTATAAATACCCTCCACCTCCTCTTCATTCGTGGAGAGAGCCATCGAAAGAACTACCACTCCTACCTTACATTTCGAGAAGAAAACTACCTACCCTTGTGTTGAGATCAAGTTGCTCCACTCCCACCATATGAAACTTGATTTCTAGCCTTCCCAAGTTGCTTTCCACTCAATCCTTCTTCCACCACAGCCAAATCAGTGAGGAGAGTTGAGTGTTGGGGAGATTATCATTTGAAGCACAAGAGCAAGGAGTTCATCATCACCAACCCCATCTATTACCTTTTGGAGGGTGGTGCCTCCTAGATTGGTTAGGTGTCGCTTGGGAGCCTCCGTCATGATGTGGAGTTGAACCAAGGAGTTTGTAAGGGCAAGGAGATCGCCTACTTCGTGAAGATCTACCCCGAGTAAGGCTAGTCCTCCGTGGGCGAAGCCATGATGGCATAGACAAGGTTGCTTCTTCGTGGACCCTTCGTGGGTGGAGCCTCCGTGGACTCAAGGCAGCCGCTATTCCTCCGTGGGTTGAAGTCTCCATCAACGTGGATTGACGATAGCACCACCTATCGGAACCACGAGAAAAAATCTCCGTGTCTCCATTGCGTTTGCTCTTCTCCACCTCTCATTTACTATACGTGCAATTTACGTTCCGCTGCCATAACTCTAGAATTGCATGTGTAGGGTGATACTTGACTTGGTTGTCATTGTGAACTTGCTAAGAAACTACTCCAATCAAAAGGCTAAATTTTTAAGTTGTCAAGTAGTCTAATCACCCCCCCTCTAGACATACTTCCGATCCTACACTCCTGCAGCCACCAGAGCTAGAAAAAAGAGGAACTCAGATGATGAGGATTCTGATTTCGTTGTTGAGGAAGAAGTAACCTCAAAGCCTAAGAGGAAGGTTGTTGCCAAAGAGCCACAAGGTCAGCAAACTAAGAAGGGCACGAGGAAAGTCAAGCAGTCAACTGTTGCCAAGAAGCTGAATTTGGAAGAGGCAACTGCAAGCAAAGTGAAGAAAACATCCAAGAGAAAGAGATTAGTGCATGATGCAGCAGCAGAAGATGAGGATGAGGAAGCACCCCAGCCTCCTCCTCAGAAGCCAAAGTTCATGGGTGATGCCATCAAGGCTGGAGCCACATCAAAGCCCAAGCAATCTGCTCCAGCTAAGGCAGCTCCAGCAAAGCCTGCTGCCAAGCCCAAGGAGACTGTCAGGAACATTCCAGCGTTTGAGAAGAACAAGGATGATGTGCCACCAGTGTGTCGATGATGAAGGACCAGTTTTCTTGAAACTTCGCCCAAAACTGCCACTTCATTAATGATGCTCATCCTCAAGCCGAGGATATGAAGGCAAGGAAAGATAGAGGTCTCAAAGGCTATGGACACAAGTCTGACCTATATGCCGTGGAGGAGAAGAACCGCTTGTTGATCCCAGATTTCACACGAGAGAGCAGCAGGACTTCTATGAGACCGTCTTGATGGATAAGAAGCCCATAGTCGCAGCATACAAGATATGTTGATTGGAAGTACATTGACAGCGAAGAGCGAGAGATTTCTTTCCACATGTGCATGAAAGCTTCATCGCATGTGGCGTTGTAAACTTTGTAGGTCGAAGTTGACCAGTTGGAATGATGAGATGATAATGCAATTCTATGCCACAGCTCACTTCTACCCCGATGGGAAGATTGCGTGGATGATCAAGGTCAAAGATTTTCTTCATCTGTTGAAGAATGGGCGAACTTCTGAATGCTCCAAAGGCAACGAGAAGATGATGTTGATGTATATGGGATTCCAAAGAAGAATCATGAATCCATGAAGAACATGTACAAAGAGGTTCCAAATAAGGATTTGGGAATCTGGAAGCTCGGCTCATCTACTATCTCCAGCAGGCCTACCTACCACTAATACTATTTTGAGGCATACCTTGATGCCCAAGTCTGGAGATCATCGCATGATCAGAGGATACTCTATCAACATGCTGCATATACTTGATGAGAAAGCACCTTTCAAGGTGATGGACTTGATGGTAGAAACCATTAAGAGGACTGCAGCTGACCAGAAAAGGTCATGTGGATTTGCCCCGCAGATTCAGATGCTTATCAATGCCAAGTTTAGCACGGGCACATTCTTGTTGGATAGAGAACATTTACCGCTGCAGCCAGAGCATGAAGACAATGATGTTGTGATGGATGAGGAGGACCCAACATCTGTTGAAGGTCAAGCCAAGATCGAAGCTGCCAAGAAAGCCAAAGCTAACAAGGAAGCAGCAGCAGCAGCAGCAGCTAAACCAAAGAGCTTCGGAGAGCAAATTCTTGAAGCTACCCAAAGGATTGAACAACGCCTGCCAGCATTGTACAGCCTCAGAGAGCCTAGAGAGGATTGTTGAGGACAAGATCCACGCCTGGATGTGAAGCTAATCAAGTGCAAGTGATCACAACAAGCTTGAGCAGACATTGAGGAAGCAAAGGGAGAAGGAAGAGCTTATGCGTGAGATGCAGGATGACTTAGTCCAGATGCTTATCAACAGACTCCTCCGGTTCCCACAGACCCCAATCAGCTACTATTCCAAAGGATCGACACCAGACTACAGCCTCAAGACTCCCACAGTTCCAGCCCAGCTTGCTCTACTCCAGCTCCAGCCCAAAGGACTACTCCTCCAAAGACATCACCAAGTCTTCGCCGATGTTGTCATATCAACTCCGACATCAACCTGCACGGGAGCCGCCAAGAGAGTCCCCAGTGACGCTTAGCTCTATGCTTTTTCGAACTTTTTGGTAACTTGTTGCCAAAGGGGGAGAAATTGTATAGATCATAGGACTTCGAGAGAGAGAGTGCTGTTGTCTTTGCGCTTTTTGCTCTTTCGTTCTTTTATGTTTCTTTGAGATACTTTTGGTTTTCGAGACATTCAAAGGTGTTTGATACTACGTTTGATTCTCATTAAGGTAGAATCATATACCACTCCTATGTGTGCTTAATGAGTGCTTGGTCGTACTATGCTTTAATGTGTGCTTAATGCTTATCATATGCTATTCCTATCTTGTATGACCATTTACTCATGTCTTGGTGATTGGGTGCATGCTATTCATTCTTATCATTTTGTGCGCTCCACCAAGATGTATGTGACATGGAAGAGTGACCCATGATCCTAATCGATTGTGCATTTGCATTCAAACGCAAATCTTAAATAATGCACAAATTTAGGGGAGCTCTTGCTTATCACATACTTCTCAAAGCGATTTATATTATTCATTGATTATATCCTTTGTCGAAGCTTTGATCTATATGTTGTCATCAATTACCAAAAAGGGGAGATTGAAAGTGCAACTAGTCCCCGGTGGTTTTGGTAATTAATAACAACATATATATCATTGAACTAATAGTTTCTTGAGAATCATTTCAGAAAGTTCAGTGATATGGGTATGGCAAGGATCAAGAAGTGGACCCCTCAAAATGCTAAGGCAAGCATTGGCAAAAGCTCAAGACTCCATTTTTGGTTTAGTGATCCAAGATCACATTGAGTCCATAGGAAAGCCAATACTATTAAAAGGGATGAGGTTATGATGATGATCTGGTTGCTCAAGTGCTTAGTGATACATCTCCTAAACTATCAGCAACTTTCACTGCCATATACACTCGTAAGTAGTCTCGGTCCCACCGATTTTCCAAACTCAGTCACACCGAGATGAACCACCTCAGCCATAAAGCCAAACCCTAGAAAACTCGGATTTTCCGATTCTGAACTCGGTCTCACCGAAACTTGAGTTGCCAAGCTTCTGTAACCTTCTGTCATCAAATCAGTGTCACCGAGATGATGAAGTCGGTCCCACCGAAATTGGCATGCACTTGTCATTGCACGAATCGGACCCACCGAGATTGTATTTTCGGTCCCACCGAAAATCCCAACGTTCACATTATTTGAACTTTCGGTCTCACCGAGTTGTCAACTTCGGTCCCACCGAGATTGGTCAAATGTGTGTAACGGTTGGATTTTGTGTGGAGGCTATAAATACCCCTCCACCCCCTCTTCATTCGTGGAGAGAGCCATCAGAAAGAACTACCACTCCTACCTTACATTTCTGAGAAGAGAACTTCCTACCCTTGTGTTGAGATCAAGTTGCTCCACTCCCACCATATGAAGCTTGATCTCTAGCCTTCCCAAGTTGCTTTCCACTCAATCCTTTCCTCCACCACAGCCAAATCAGTGAGGAGAGTTAAGTGTTGGGGAGATTATCATTTGAAGCACAAGAGCAAGGAGTTCATCATCATCAACACCATCTATTACCTTTTGGAGGGTGGTGCCTCCTAGATTGGTTAGGTGTCGCTTGGGAGCCTCACGAGATGTGGAGTTGAACCAAGAAGTTTGTAAGGGCAAGGAGATCGCCTACTTCATGAAGATCTACCCCGAGTAAGGCTAGCCCTCCGTGGGCGAGGCCATGATGGAATAGACAAGGTTGCTTCTTCGTGGACCCTTCGTGGGTGGAGCCCTCCGTGGACTCTCGCATGAGCTGCTACCCTCCGTGGGTTGAAGTCTCCATCAACGTGGAAGTACGATAGCACCACCTATCGGAACCACGAGAAAAATCATCGCGTCTCCAAAATTGCGTTTGCTCTTCTCCACCTCTCTTTACTACATGTGCAATTTACTTTCCGCTGCCTATACTCTAGAATTGCATGTGTAGGGTGATGCTTGACTTGATCATAATTGTGAATCTATCAAAAACTGTTCTTTGTCAAAAGGCAGAATTTTTATATTATCAAGTAGTCTAATCACCCCCCCTCTAGACATACTTTCGATCCTACACTATCAAATCCACCGAGCCATGAAGCTTATCATCCGCCGGGCGATGTCGCCACCTGCCGCTTAGTCATCGGAGCTCGTGTCCGAGCACTCCATCGTGTTTCAAAGACGCCCAAAGAGCACATATCACCCCAAAGACCGCCCTCCCGTGCACCACAACACGATCCCGTGCACAACCGAACTCCGGCCGCTGTGAAAGCGCTCGCCGCCGTCAACCCTGGCCATCCCAGCTGCCGCCGCTACCACCAATAGATGCGCGAGAACGCCAGGAAGCCGTAAGAGCAAACCCCGCCTCAAACCGTGGGCTGTAGCGAGATCCCGACGGTCCCCGCCGCGTTTTCGGTCGTCGCCGGTGTCACTCCGGTGAGCTGACGTGGCACCGTCATTAGTGGCTAATGACGCCACTAATTAACCCCCCTGAGCCACTTACACCTGGGCCCCACGCCCTAAATAACCTAGGTTTTATTTTTGTTTAGATTAGCTATAATCACACGGGACCCACCAGTCAGAGTTGACCATGCTGACGTGGCCATTGACTGGGTCCACATGTCAGTGACCCTAACTGGCACTGAGACACTGACGTATGGGCCCCACTGGTCAGGTTTGACCTGGAGGCGCCCAGCTGACCTGCTGACGTCATGATGATGGCAGGCTGACGCAGTAACCTATTTTCTGGATTTATTTTTATATAGGAAATTTCAGAAAATAGTACAAACTTCTAAAATTCATAGAAATTCAACCGTAACTCCAAATGAAATAAATTATATATGAAAAATGATCAGAAAAATCTAATCTATCCATATGTACCATTTTCATGCATGTTAGAAAAACTTATAGCTGCTGTTTAAATATCCACATATGAAGTTTGAGTTTGAATCTTGGATTCAAACCAACTTCATTTAATATGGTTGCTAGTTGCATTAGCTCAATCAACAGCATATTGCCATGACATTATCATGCATCATATTTGTTGCATTACATTGATTGTGTCCCTCTTTGTTTGCCGGTAATTGTCCCCTCTCGATAGACGTGGTTTCGACGACGAGTTCGATGACACCGATGAAGAAGTATAATATCTTCAGAAGTGCTAGGCAAGCAAAACCCCCTTGTTCATTCCGATACAATCCTACTCTCTCGCTCCTGCTCTCTTTTACTGCATTAGGACAACAACGATTCATCTGTTACTTGCTCATGTAGCTGAACCCTTTATCCTCTCGTGATGACTGTCATTGCCACAAGAATAGATGAAACCCACTAGCATGAGTAGGAGTTGTTTGAGCCCTGTTGTGTCTACTCATTCATGCTTGTTTGTCATGCCTGCTACTGCTTAGAGTTGAGTCGGGTCTCGATTCATCGAGGATGAATCGAGGTGTGTGAACATGTCCCACTGTGTGTGAGCTAAGTGTGTGAACACGATTTGGTAAAGGTAGCGGTGAGAGGCCATGTAGGAGTACATGGTGGGTTGTCTCATTGCAGCCGCCCTCGTGAACTGAGTTCTGTGTTTTGATCCATGATTCAGCTACTACCACGCATTGGGCCCGAAACCAATGGACCCTCTCGGCTTCTTAATCACCCTTGTCCTCTGTCCAGGAGTTGCAAGTAGTTTCTGGTGTTTGTAGTATGCTGGAGGCCGTGTGCAGCGCTGACCGTAGGGGTGGGCTGTGATGCGGTAGGAACGTGGTCGGGTTACCGGGCGCCCGTTTGGTGTCACGGAACCCTGTACACATCGTTTGGGGTTGTGAGCGAAACTTCGGCCGGATCTCCTCATGGATGGAACCCGAATAGACAATAACCCTGGACTAGGGACTTGAGTGTTTAGGTAGGTCGTGGCCGACACCCTCGTTGGGCTTCCGCTTGAAGGTTGCCGAGTACATGTCGTGTAAATGGCGGTAAGTGGTGAGAGCGTGTGTGAATAAGTACACCCCTGCAGGGTTAACATCATCTATTCGAATAGCCGTATCCGCGGAAAAGGACTTCTGGGTTGCCTGTATAGTTCATAGACAAGTGAAAGTGGATACTCTAAAATGCGCAAGATAAGCATGAGTGCTATGGATGGCGTTCTCGTATGGAGACGGGAGCGGATCCGTAGTGGTGTATTGATATGGTGAATATGTGGACTCGTCTGCGCCACCTCAAAAGAGTTACTTGCGGTCATAGTTCAGATAGCCACCGAGTCAAAGCTGGCTTGCTGCAGCTTAAACCCCACCATCCCTTTGTTGATAATGATGCATATGTAGTTAGTTACGATGTAAGTCTTGCTGGGTACATTTGTACTCACGCTTGCCTATTTTATGTTTTTGCAGAGAGACTTCAGTCTCGCTAGTAGTTCCACGTGGACTTCGACGCTTAGCTTGTTACCTCAGCTACGATCTTGTGCCCTCGGCAGATCTCGTAGATAGTCGCTTTCAAGCCTTTTTCATTTGTCGATGTCTCAGATTCGCACATATTAGCTTCCGCTTGTGCTTTGACTTGTATGTTTCAATGTTGGGTCGTGAGACCCATGTTTGTAATATCTCGCTCCTCGGAGCCTAATGAATAAATACTGAGTCGAGAGTCATGTTGTGATGCCATGTTGTATTTGCACATATCGAGCATATTGTGTGTATGTTATTGAAATGCTTGGTATGTGTGGGATCCGACTATCTAGTTGTTTATCCTTAGTAGCCTCTTCTTACCGGAAATGTCTCCTAGTGTTTCCACCGAGCCATGGTAGCTTGCTACCGCTCCCAACACGTAGGCTGGCCGGCATGTGTCCTTCTTCGCTCTCGTGGTCGTCCTTCGGGAAATGTCACGCATTGAGTACCGGAGTCTTGTTAGCCCGCTACAGCCCGGTTTACCGGAGTCCTGCTAGCCCAGTGATACAGCCCGGAACTTATTCGTTGATGACCGACACGTTCGATGATGGGTCATGGATGCCTGTCCCTGTAAGTCTGTGCCACTTTGGGTTTACGAGTAGCCATGTCAGCCCGGGCTCCTTATCATATGGATGCTAGCGACACTATCATATACGTGTGCCAAAAGGCGCAAACGGTCCCGGGCCAAGGTAAGGCGACACCCGTGGGGATACCGTGCGTGAGGCCGCAAAGTGATATGAGGTGTTACATGCTAGATCGATGTGGCATTGAGTCGGGGTCCTGACATCCTATGCGGCCGTTTATGTATACGTGTGTATAACCTGAAAGATGGCAGTCGTCGGCTTCAGCCCCCCACGCACAAGGTGCGGGGGTGTTCGCAAAAATAGTGCATTTTCACACTTCATCCGATGTCTCGGTCCTGTGAAGGAGGTCGTAGCGTAGCAACCGAGGCAACCGGACTATAATGCTTTATCACTTTCACTTAGCCATGGGAGTTCGAGGGTGGGGATACGATATAGCCCCTGGGGGCACCGCGCTATCCGAATTCGGGGCGCGTATGTGCCTGACCGGGAAACGATCCTTCGTCAAAGCGGAGGAATTCTAAACATTCCTGTGGTCGATCGAGTGGTTGACCAGTCTCTCGCAGATCATGATGTCAAATGGCCGGCTTTCATCGAGGTGCTCGCCCGGCCGAATTGGGCCACAATCGCAGAGTTCTCCTGGTGCCACGTTAGCCGATGATACGGAACGTAGGCAGCAAAACACAGGAGCCGGGCAAACCCAACATTTGACCAAAGACATGATTCGAGCTGATGCATATAAGGCCTAATCTCGAGACGCCAACACTCCCTAAGGTGTTCGGTCTTTATAATAACGGGTGGAACAATGCCCTAAGCCCCTAGTGTCTGTGCATCGGCGAGGTCCTCCGACGCGCCGATGCCAAAACGCGATCTCCTCTCTGGTTATCATGAAAACCAGGCATTATAGCAACAAGAGACAGTAAAAAAAGGTTTACGCAGGGTCTTAATCTGAAAAGAATCCTTGCAACGGGTCCCTACTGCATGTCTGCGCCTGTTCCTCCGTTGTGCCGTTTCCTGGACGGGTGTGCACGTTGTTCATCTATAAAAAGAGAGGAACTTGGTTTGAAAAGAAATCGTGCGAAAAGTGCATAAAAAATTGAAATATTAATAAAGCTGAGCCTATATTAGCTCATTGTTGCTTATATGCACCGCCCCTTGTGAAGGGGTGTGCGGCTAGGGAGTCCCTAGCTTATTTATGCCGGACTCGTCTAGCCGTGTCTGGGGTCTTTGAATGACCCTCTTAATGAAATGATGCCACGTGGACCGGGCATTTTAAGTGTAAGAGACGCGTAATTTGGTATTGCGTTAAAGCGGACAAAAGCTTCACGTCCCAATAGTGCTTGATAGCCACTTTTGAAAGGGGCGACATGAAAGATTAGCTTTTCACGTCGGAAGTTGTCCGGTGACCCGAACACAACTTCTAGTAATAAGGAGCCTGTGCACTTGGCGAAGGGTCTGGCGCCACTCCTTTGCTGTGAAGTGCGGCTATGTCGAATTTTAGTAAGGTCTATCCCCAACTTGCGGATTGTGTTCGGATATAGCAGGTTTAAATCGCTGCCGCCGTCCATCAGGACTTGTGTAAATTGTAGTCCGTCGATTATAGGATCCAATATCAGAGCAGTCCATCCTGCGTTTCGAACACTTCTGGAATAATCCAGGTGGTCAAAAGTGATTGGTTTTGACATCTAATCTCGCGGTTCCGCTGGGGTGGACCGTGCGACACCTATTTTAGCGGGTGCTGCATTGTATTTCCGTAATATCACATGAAGTGAGTTTACTGTTTTGACTTCTCGTGGGAAAGTCTTTTGTTTTCCGGTGCTCTGCTAGTGGGGTTCATCATCATCTTCGCTTGGTGCGTCGAGCCCCTTATGTTCGGCGTTGAGTCGGCCGGACTGTTTGAAAACCCAACAATCTCAGTGGGTGTGGTTTGCAGGCCTTCCGGAGGTACTGTGGATTTGACATATCCGATCCACAATTTTGTTTAAGTTGGATAGCTCATCACTGTTGTCCTTAAGAGGCAGTGTTTTGTTGTTTGGTCATGAAGTGAATCCGGCGTTGACCGCCGTGTTCTTTGGGCTTTTTTCTTTATTCCGGCGCTGATCCTTTCGGCGCCGTGATTTTCCGTTTCCATCTCTGATCTCGGAACTCGGGTCGCTGGTGCTGCGTCTTGCTAGCCAGCTGTCTTCCCCCGCGCAAAAGCGGGTCATGAGGCTTGTTAGCACGGCCATTGTCCTCGGCTTCTCTTGGCCGAGGTGTCTGGCGAGCCATTCGTCTCGGACGTTGTGTTTAAGAGCTGCTAAGGCTTCAGCATCCGGACAGTTGACTATTTGGTTCTTTTTGGTAAGGAACCTGTTCTAGAATTTGCGCACCGATTCTCCAGGCTGTTGAGTTATATGACTTAGATCGTCTGCATCCGGAGGGCGGACATAAGTCCCTTGAAAATTTCCTCTAAACGCGTCCTCGAGCTCTTCCCAACTTCCAACAGTGTTTTCTGGGAGGCTTTTGAGCCAATGCCGAGATGGCCCTTTGAGCTTGAGGGGTAGATATTTTATGGCATGGAGATCATCTCCTCTAGCCATGTGTATGTATAGTATGTAATCCTCATCCGCACTCTGTGGTCTGTTGTTCCGTCGTATGCCTCTATGTTTATGGGTTTGAACCCTGCTGGAAATTCATGGTCCAGCACCTCATCAGTGAAACATAGTGGGTGTGCGGCGCCCTGTATTTGGGTGTGCTGCTGTCTTCGAACACCTGGAGTGTTGTGTTGCTTCCTGGGGCCCTCTTTTTTGCCCATAAATGGACCTGGCTGGGCCGTCTGTTTTCCCAGGATTATGAGTTGGCTTGTGTGCGGCGCCGCTTGTCGCTTTTGGCCTGTCATCTGACCGTCTATCCGGCCAGGCAGCTTCTTCAATTTTTGACTGTGGTGGCTCTATGGCTTCCTCGTCAAATTCTGGCAGTAGCTTGTGCTTCGGGTAGCTCTTTGATTGATGGCCGTTGCCGTATTTGTCTGTGGTTTTGAGCACTTTGCTCCACCTCATTCCGAGTATGTCTTCCGCTGTTTTGAGCTTCGCTTTTTCCTTCTTCGATTTTCTTGCAAGGGCGATTTAGTCTTTTGTGAAGGTTCTTATGCTCCGGTGGTGTGTCCGGCGTGAGGTCGTCTGGACTGTTGGTTTCGTCGGGCATGGATTGATTATCCGATTTGTCCTGGTCGGACGGTTGTTTGGTTGTATGTTCGTCGTCCACTGGTTTGCCCTGCTCTATCGCTGGGTCATTAGGAGCGCTGTTTTTGTCGAGGCGGGACTTAGGGCGCGCTCGCTGCCGCCGCTTTTGGTTGTTTGCCGCGGGATTATCCTTTCCGCGCCCGCTGGTCCTCGTTATCGCTTCCTTTTGGGGTGTCCACCATATATACACCATGGGTTGGGGTGGCCTTCTAGTGCTCGGTGAGCGCTGGTTCTTGATCGCTCTCGCATCGCCATCCATACCGCCGATGTCTTCGAGTCGTAATTCAGCATGTCTGTTAGATCGTCGGCAGTTGCTACAAAGTGGGTGGTGGGTGGGCTTTGAATTTCTTCGTCGTCAAGATCTCAACCCTCCCGGCCGAGTCCGCCAGGGCTCTCCGGATAGCGAGAGATACTTTAGCGAAT
>JAHHZJ010000086.1:0-31688 GCA_021437245.1 Aegilops speltoides
CTCATATGCATATTTCGAAATTGGTCCGAACTGAATAAACCTTAGTTCAAGTTGTTAAACAGCAAGTTAAATGCACCAAGATGATCTACAAAATTCTATCAAGTTACATATAAAGTTCATTAGATTTGGACTCGGCCTAGAAGATATGAAAAACAAGTTAAACATGGCATTGATGCAAAATGCACCCAAACATCAAACAAACAACCAAAACAAGGATGCAACATGATAAATGAAGCTACATGCAAAACAAGCAAGTTTCATATAGGCACACTCAAAAGCGAACAGCGTGAAACACATACACTCTATACAAGTCATAACAACAATCATCCATAAGACAACTAGGCATCTTGCAAGCATCAAAACAACATGCTACAGCACCCCAACATAATAACAAAAGGCATGGGCATGAAGTACAGGTAAAGCATAACAAAACATGAACACTGAGCTATCTCCGAAACAACTAGAACATGCTCAAAATGACATGGAATATTGCAAATAATAACAGTTTAGGACTTTAGCGAAAATAACATCGAGGTTGCAATGTTTAGAGCTATCAAACAACATGTTACAGGAACTTATCATGGCAAACAAAGGCATGGCATGAATCTACTAATTGCATAGATCAAAAGTCCCTTCTTGACCATAAGCCAAAAGGACCATAAGAAATAGTGGCACCCATGTAAACATAGCAAGTTATATTCGATTCAAACATGGCGGGAACAACAATAAGTAGGCATGTTAGTGAGCTTGAACCACTCACCACAGAGCAATACATGGCATGGCAAGGCAACCAACAGTAGAAGGAATGTTTATGAAGCTAAGCATGGCAAGAGCAAGTTCATAGGGTGCATGGATCACTAGGAAAACACATGGGAACAAGTGAACTTAATGTTAACAGGTGACAACATTTTCAAGCAACTTTGGAGCAAATTACAACAGGTTCCAGCAGGCTATAATTGCAACCAAGGGCATGAATGGATAAGCATGACATGTAGATCAAAACATGTTTATAGGACATCTCCAGTTATGCATAGAATGATTAGTAGAAGCATGTTAACATAGCAACAAAATATAACGAGAATCTTCGGGAAAAGCAACAGCAACTACCCTACTTAAAGCTTGACACTCAGCACAACTTCAAAAAATACATGGTTGACACCTCTGGAAAGATGGCATGGCATAGATCAACATACATGTAGACATCAACCTCATAGGATGCACACATCAATCATGGCAAAAAAATGACAAATGAGCAAGTTATAACAGTTTGATTATTCAACATGCACTCTTCCACCAGCATTTCGGGCATCAAGATGAGCTCAAATGAAAATGATGCAATGGAATGAAATGAGTATTAAATCGAGGCAAACAATTTGACATATTATACGCACGAAAGCAGACTACGGATGCAGAGATGTGATACCATGAACATGGCATGTTTATGTAATAAAATCACAGGACTTGGCGTTTACGAAAAAAAAAAAGCGGATGGGCGCTATATTACTATCTGACCTTGAGAAGCGAAGTTAAAGGGCTGAAAGCTCACCTTGGGTAAGCAGACCTATGGCTCTTTGGGTAGGCCTTGGCGAACCCGGCGAGAAGAAGGCTGAGCAGGGCTACAGACTGTGGACATGTCACGGGCAAGAGCGAGGGAGATAGACTAGGGGTTGCTCATGAAGTCGGGGAGGGGGCACATATTATAGGTAGAGGGAGCTAGGAGAGTCAAATGAGGAGGCGGTTTTGTGCCTTGATCGTGATCGAGCGACCGAGAGCATGGAGGAGTTAGATGGGTTTGGGCCACTTTGGAAGGGTGTTGGGCTGCAACAAAAGAGGACTTTCTGATTACGTTAACCGTTGGAGTATAAACGACCTCCAAATGGCAGAAACTTGTGACGGTCTACGGTTGCTATACCAAGGCAGCAGCAAACCTCAGGCCATAGAAAGTTTAATACCCGCACAAGAAGAGGCAAAGGGAACACCGGAGGACATAAGTGCGGATTGCAAAGCGGACAGCGGGGAAAATGCTCGGATGCATGAGGCGAACACGCATGCGAATGCAATGCACATGATGACATGATATGAAATGCATAAGATGACATGGCAAAGTCAACACATAAACAAATGACATAGCAATGGCGTGAATAAGCGCGGACACCTGCGTGCCGCGGATCCGGGGCATTACAATGGGGCTTGGCCGCTGTGAAAACGCAAACAAGTGATGGCACGATCCGCCCATGAGGAGATGGAGTCGTTGACAGAATGCAGGCGGATCGACATTGAGCGAGCACCCGGTGGGAAGTAGTTGGCAGGATCTTCTCGTCGCGCCCTCCGGTGAAAACGCACGCGATGGTGTAGATGCTGAGAACTCGGCGGATGCAACCTGCCATCATACTTCCGGCACATCTAGCTTGAAGTTCTTGATGCTGGGCCACTAGACTTGCCGACTCACGGGTGAGCAGGGGCAACCTACAGCGTCTTAAAGGCGCCTGGTTCCCTGGCGCATGCATGTCAACAGCGGGCCCAGCCCAGCTGGCCAATACGGCGGCGCGCTTCTCTTCGATGCTCGATGTAGTATGAGCATCTTCTTGTTGTCGTTCTTGAAGAACTTGGCGTTGATCGCGACGAGCTCGTGGATCCGGCAGCCAGTGGAGTCGATGTCGAGGTTGACCGCGAGTTAGCGATCTCGGCCTTCGAAGCGAGAGTGCAGTGGTTGCACCCCACCAGTCTTATCGTCGGCTTGCGCTGGGCGTCTTGCGGCTTCGTGCTGGGTTCTGGGAGTGTCGCCGTTAAGCGGCCGATGAGGCTTTGAATGGTGGCCCTCAATCGTCGATCTTGTCCGCCGTTGGAGGGTAGTCCGAGAGCAGATTGAGCTCGACCAGCGCTTCTGCAGAGTCTTGGTGGCGGAGGCGAGCGGTGCGAGGAGCGGGATATGCTCGGACTTCTAACTATGTTAGAAGGAGAGATCCCGTCAAAGCGACCGATGTTTGCTTGTGCCGAGTTGGCGTGTGTCGGTGTCAAAACGGCGGATCTCGGTAGGGGTCTGAAGCTGTGCATCTAGGCGGATGGTAGCAGGCGAGGGACACGATGTTTTACAGGTTTGGGCCCTCTCGATGGAGGTAAAACCCACATCCCTTGATTAATATTGATGATATGGGTAGTACAAGAGTGGATCTACCACGAGATCAAGGAGGCTAAACCCTAAAGCTAGCCTATGGTATGATGGTTGTAATGTATGTTGTCCTCGGACTAAAGCCCTCTGGTTTATATAGACACCGGAGGCTAGGGTTACAGAGTCGGTTACAATGGTAGGAGATCTACATATCCGTATTGCCAAGCTTGCCTTCCACGAGGAAAGTCCCATCCGGACACGGGGCGGAGTCTTCAATCTTGTATCTTCGTAGTCTTGGAGTCCGGCGGACGATGATTCGTCGGTGTCGGACACCCCTAGTCGAGACTCCTCGGTAGCCCCCAAACCAGGCTTCATGATGATAAGTCCAGTAGCATATATAGTCTTGGCGTTGCAAGCGGGTTCTTCCTTCAAATTCCATGTACCTACGAGCGGTGCGGCTTCATCATAAATCTTGTGTTTCTCGGCTTCTTAGCAAATAATGTCCTTTTACCACCGTCCGCGAATACGAAAAACCAGGGTGTCTTTTACATTTTACCCCTAGTCGTGCAGTAAATACGCCTACAAAAGAGGCAAAATCCAGATCCAAACCACACCATCTTCCTCCCTGAATACTTCATCGGAGCCTTTGACCTAAAAATCCATTCCATCATGGACCGTCGTGGCTCCTCTTCTCGCGCTCCCACCCGCCCGAGAGATTGGAGGAGGTGCTCATTCCGCACAACGAGCTAGTGAAGCTCCAAGCGGGGATATCTCCCTCGGCCTTCATGGTCCCAGTTTGAGCCGGGCTGGTCACTTATCAAGGTGGGAGGCAAGCGGAGGCTACCCCAAGCCCCAATAAGGGGCGAGTATGTTTAAATCTCTTATCGATAGGGACTCGGATTCCCAATACATCTGTTCCTCCGCGGACTCCGGAGTTCTCGGACTCGGCTCCACCACCTCACACCGCCTCACACACACATATCCGGGCTATGTAGCTCTTTGCGAGCTGTTCACAGGCATTGAGCCCCATTTTGCATTGTGGAAGAGGCTATTCTGCTGTGCCCGTTCTCACGAGGGTCCATATATCAAGTGGGCGGCGCCGAAATATGGCGCATCCCGGGACCGGATACCATCCAGTACTCCCAGAAAGGCGTGAACTGGCCTTGAGTGGTTTTACATAGGAGGCGGCTCCGCTACGGACCTAGTCGGATTGGCCTCCGGAGTTTAGTGCTGCTCCTCTAAAAGCGCCTCCATTTGGCGCCCACAGCCCCGTTTGGAGAAGACAAGGCGTCCATTACTTGATGGGCGAATAAGATTGCTGGCCCATTCCGGTTGACCATGATAGGAGTCATGGCGATATGCATCATCTTGAAGTACAGCCATTGCAATATAGAGGCCACCCATGTGGGATTTCAGCAGAAACGATGCTACCCATCATGGCATAAAGGGCGGATTGACCGAGGATCGGTGAAGACCTGTCAAGTCTGTACAAGGGGAGAAGGACTTCCTTGAGCAGACCCTTTAAATGGGTTTTCCATGAACAACCCTAGAGGATGGAGTAGCGAACACTTTGGCTCAACCCATGCTTTGAAGTTTAGGCTTCTTACATTGTGTCCTCGGCGCAGGATCTCCCGGACTGTGGAGGACATGGTAAGTCCCTCATAACCCGGATCTAGAAGATCCCGGATCCGGCCTCCGGAGGATCCGGACATTAAGGTGGAGCTGATCGAGGTATTTCACCAGCTCAACATGGATAATGCTCACGAGTCGCCATTACGGCGGACTACCCCGGACTGTATCCGGCTTCCCGGGCCGTGACCGAGGTCCGAACACCATTATCTCTTCCTTGCCCATTTCTAACCTTCGCGAACAATGGTATTTTCTGAGAGCGCCTCTCACGCGAGGAAGCCGACCAGCGGTGACAACAATCGATCTGGACCACTAAGCGGAAAAAGGTGCAGTCACGGGCGGAAGCGTCGCCGCAAAGGTATAGCTTCGTATTTGAATTTTCAAACAACGTTCCTAGAGCGTCTGAGTGCTCGTGATCTTTATAGGAGAAAAAGCGCTCCGGACTGCGGCTGAAATGCTGATCCAACCCCACCGGCGGGCTCCAGCACGGAGGAGGCAAGCGCAAAGCGCAGGCGGATCGTTCTCCAGCGGAGGACACCGACAGATCCGCCACCAAGTGCGAGGTGGAAGCGCCATGAACCATAGGTGCCGCGGACAATATTCGTGAAGCTTTGCTCCTGAGGCCTTGGGCGCGTTTAGCGAGGGGACGCGCATCTCCATGCCGCTCAAGATGGTTTTACGAGCCACGGGCGGTATGTGAAAGACATACGGGTAAGGAATTTTAATGGTTATATATACCAGTAGCCCCGAGACTTAAAGTAGTTATGTTAACTGATTTAAGGATCATGTAAACGAGCTCTTACCGAGAAGAATGCCCGGCTGTCTCGGGGCTGCAAGAATGCAAGGCCCAACTTGAGGCGCGCTTGCTGCTTTGAGAGGAGACAGAGACCCCTCCAGTAACACATTTTTATTAATAAATATAAGCGCTGTGCGGCGTGCGCGCAAGTCTAATAGTGACATTGCAGTGAGCCGGACAAGATCCGAACGACAAAACTCTGCGCCCGGCTAAAGGCGGCGAGAGGTCTGAATAGGGTGCGAAGAACAAGCTCGAAGATGCCAATGCCAAGCTCGGAGAAAGAGCTGAAAGGCGCTCAAGCCGGGCTGTCCATCCGTTAAGGAGAATTAGCGGCTTCATCGCGGCATATATAGTAAGTGCTTGGCGGACTCCTTTGAAAGGAAGAGTTGGCGAGAAGTAAATTGACATATTATGTCTTGTAGGTATACTCAGCAGTCTACTGCCGAGATGCCCATATCAGCGGGTGATCAACTTCGAGCTGTTGCAAGCTGCTCGGCGAGTTAATGGCGGGCAATGGCGGCGTCATCCGGGCTTTATGGCCAGCCCTCTCCCTACCGGCGGCCTTGGGGAGCTTGAGCTTGAGGAGTCTTGCGGCCTTCCGTTTGTGGAAGATTTGGCTTGCCGTCAAGGTGCAGGGAGGCTTGGGCCATGGTGAAGGCAGCGTTACAAGAAGCGGATCCCAACCACATGGCGAGTTGGACGGTGGGGCCGATGGGAAGGAGATCCTGTGAGTTTAGTATCTGACCAAGTAGAGGTGGCTGCTAAATTTTCCCAGCAGACTGTAAGTTAGACACACATTAGAGCGAGATTGAGGAGAATACAATCAATAAATTTGACAGTGTATGTTTCCTTTAAAGTGACATGTAAAATGCCTTCTAGGGATTGTAGATCGTTTGTCTTTGCCGACCTTTTCGCTTCAACCTCGGGACCCTAGAGTCGGAGTGTGTCCGAATACCGTTTGGTTAAAAACAACCGTGGTATGCATGGAGACCCGAGCGTAGGGGTCATTAGTGCTTTCGGACAAGTGCCCAACTAGTTATGTTATATTACATGGTTAGTAAGAAACATCTTCCGGGAAGAATAGTTCCGTTAAGGGTTCCTTTCACGGGAGGCATGCCCTAAAGTGCATGTCAGGATGCTGGCAGAAAAAACATCACGGGGCAGATAAATGAGTAGGTAAAGAAAATCATCTTTTAAGTCACCGACCGAATATTCCCTTAAGACGCTAGCTTCGGCTTCACCCGTCTGAGGTACACATCCGGCTGACGCGGTAACAATCGCGAGGTGCTCCCTTTACCTCCTAGCCAAACAATCGGGAGCGTAGGGGTAAGCACGAGCAGGCAACCCACTTGGCCAAAACATAAGTCATATCGATGCATATAATGGTGAGTAAAAGGTACATGTGGAAGCTTGACACATGTCTTTGCATGAAAACCCTTATAATGGAGCTACGTAAAAAGCCCCGGTATAATAGTGCGGATGGCACATCAAGTGTATCTGAAAAATGCAAAAGTAAGCCCTTAGGGGCTTTTTAATAAAAGGTTATGAAAAGAGAAACAAAGACAGCGAAGAGTATAAAAATTTGGGCGGAGAAGGGGCGAACTCTTAGTCGGCTAGGCATAGAATCTTGAGGCGGGCTGCGTTCCATGGGTTCGGCTCAGTCGGTTATCAAGCGCATTTAATGAAACGGTATGCTCATGGTCGGACTTGATCGATAATGAAAGGCCCTCCCATTTGGGCTTGAGCTTGTCCTTTTTCTTGTCAAGCGGTAAACTAGTTCATAGCGTTGTAAGTCTTGGCCCGTACTTCGCTTTGATATCTTGAACTGCTGGCGATAGAATCGCAGGCGAGCAGCGATGTCGCGTTCTTCCTCAATGTCGAGCTGTCCTGCCGATCCAGCTCGGCCTCTCTTTCTTCATACATGCGTCTTTTCGAGGTGAGTCATGAATAATGTATGCGAGGCAGACTGCCTGCTGCATGAACTCATAAAAATGGTGTGAATCCGGTTGTCTGGGTTAGGCATTGTCCACAGCCCCAGTGCTGGTAAGGCTCCTCGACCCACTGATGTCGATTTAGTAATGTGACCGCACTAATGCGGGTTTAATGCCGCTCATTATTAGACCATTTGCTCGTTCCACTTGACCATTGGTTTGAGGTGATAGACTGAGCGTGATCGAGCTTGATGCCCATATTTTTGCACCATGACTTAACCTGGTCGGCTGTGAAGTTAGTGCCGTTATCGATGATGATCTTTGTGAGGGACTCAAATGAGTGTACAACCTCGGATATGAAGTCTATCCTTTGATGGGACTCTGCCGTTTTGACGGTTTGGCCTCTATCCATTTGGTGAATTTATCCACCATGACCAATAGGTACCTTTGCTTGTGGGTTCCCCTTGAAGGGGTCAACCATATCAAGCCCCGGACCATGATGACGAGTAATGGGTATAGTTTTGAGGCGATTGGCGGCATATGGCTACGATTAGCAAGAGGTGACAACCAGCGCATCTATGGACTAAGTCACGGGCATCTGCACGGACGTCGACCAATAAAATCTATGCAGAATGCCTTTCCTACAAGGGCGGAGCTGCTCGCGTGGTGTCCGCCTAGTCAAACATGAATTTCAGCGGGGAGGTTTACGCCCTTCCTCTTGAGATACACCTTTGAAGGACTCGGTTGTGCTTTTCTTATAAAGTTCTCCCTCATGGACCTTGTAGGCTTTTCGATCACCGGACTATCACGGCGGGCCTCGTTTTGGTCTTGAAAGTTCCTGCCTAAGCAAGTAGGCTAGGAATAGTTACGTCCGCGAGCGATTACTGCCATTATGTAAATGGGCTGAAGGTGTTGTGTCATCGGCTGAATCGCCCGATTGGCGGCAGTTTTTCGGTTTGTCACTTCAGACTCCTCTTCCCATAATGCGGATGACTTGAAGAGCCGTTCGGGGAGAAAGATATTTGGAGGGACAACATCACGTTTAGCACCGATCGCGTGCCCGATCGTCATCCGCTTGGTTATTATCTCGGGCGATGTGTGATGGAATTGAGTCCTCCAACCGAGCTGCTATTTTTAGGACAGCGTTGCGATATGCTGCCATTTTGGATCCTTGGCATCAAAGTCTCCGTTTATTTGGGATATTGCAAGGTTTGAATCGCGCACCTCTAGGCGTTGAATGCCCATGGAAGCGCCATCCGGAGACCATGTGACGAGGCCTAAGTGATGGCTGCGTTATTGGAGTCCGTGTACATTATTTGAAGTACATCTTTGGACTGTCTCCGGTTGGGGAGCGTCGATCTGACGCCAGCCCGATCAAACCAACATTTTAGAGCCGTAAAATGCATAGTCCAATTGGAGTATGTGCTGTACTCTTTAGGGAGTTCGACTTTGGTCGATTCGGCAACAAAGTCGACCAAAACTTGTGACTTTATAGCTCGCCGAGGTTTGTGAATTATATCGAATGGTAAGAGCTCGATGGCCCATTTGCAATCACTGCACATTCGCGTCGTGATTAATAATAATGTCATTGAGTGGTACTTGAGAAGCCTTGTTATCGAACACTCTTGAAAGTAGTGCGGAGCTTAGGAATGACATGAACTTATATGCTATCTTACGATAGTGCGGAGTATGCAGGACTTCGCGAGGTTAACACGGTGGATACATAATACAATGGTTTTGAAGAGAATTTGTGCCCATACGCTCTCCGTTCGACGGAGGGGACCTTGCTTACCACAACTTGATGCGTTGCTGCGATGTATAACAACATTGGTTACGCCCATTGAGGCGTAGCGGGGACGGTTGTTGCCAATATGGCCTTTATTTCTCCGAGTCGGCGTTGGCAGCATCCGTCCACTCGAAGTGTTTGAGTGCGCTGACGAGGCGATGGAGAACAGCGCCTTTTCTCCTGAGCGGGAGATAAGCGGCTTAGAGCTGCCGCATCCTATTAATTTTGTATTTGTTTGAGGTCTTTTGGAATGTCCAAGCGTGTGAGCTCCAGGATTTTAGCGGGTTTGCCTCGATTCCTCTACGGACACGATGAAGCCCGGCTTTCCGGTTATACGTAAAGCAGCATTTTCAGATTGACTTGATGTCATATGCTTTCTGGGGTTGTCGAGCGTGAGCCTCAAATAATCTACTAGAGTTTTGACGATGTTTTGTCTTAGCCACGTCGTCTAGTAAATCCCATCACCTCGACTTTTTGCCGATCTGGGTAGCAGACATGTTTGAATCATGCGTGATATATTCTTCTTGGCGTTTTTAAGTCCAAAGGGCATCGTGTTGAAGCGAGAATGGTCCGTAAGGGGTGATGAATCGATGGCGGCTTAGTTTGCTCCGCCATCTTGATTTGATAGTAGCGGTATCGTCGAGGAAGCACAATGAATGATGTCCTCGCATTAGCATCGATAATTTAGTGGATCTGAGGAGAGGAAGGATCCTTTAGGCAAGCCTTATTGAGGTCTTTAAAATCGACACAAAAGGCTCAGAGTTTGTCCTTCTTTGGTACCATTACTAGATTTGCTAGCCAATCCGGATGTTTGATATCTACTGATGAATCCGGCTTCCAATAGTTTGGCTAGCTCTTCTCCCATTACTGTCTTTTAGGTTGGGAAAATGCGTCGGAGGCTTTGTTTGGTAGCTTGAATCCTTTAGGATGTTTAGGCTGTGATACGCCAATCTACTCTGCGTGGGATTCGGGCATATCAGAAGGATGCAGGCGAAAATATCCCAATTTTCCCGAAGGAATTCGCTTAGCAGTGCAGGTCTACTTTGAGGTTCAATTGTGCCCCAATGGAGGGCGTCTTTGTTGGAGTCCGTTGGATGGACCTGGAATTTTGTTATTTCATCTGCTGGTTTGAAGGAGGTGGATTTGGATCTTTGCTCGAGTATCACATAGTCACTGTTCCACATAGGCCTTGTATGGTGAGTTCTTCTGCCGCTAAGGCTTGGATAGTGCCTCAAAGGCTAGTGCTGTTGTCTTGTTTTCGGCAGAGTGCTATGTCGGGATCACTAGCGAGTGATTATTCCACTGGGCGAGGGCATTTTGAGCTTCATGTACCCGTAATGAAGTCTGCTTGGAAAAGTGTGAATGCCTCTCGTCCTAATATAGCGTGATATCCGCTGCTTGAATGAGACCACTTGGAGCGTGACTTCTTCGGATCTGTAATTGTCCGTGAGGCGAACACCACATCGAGTGTGATTTTCCGTCTGTGGCAGCCTTCAACTGGGGATTATTCCTCTGAAGGTTGTGCTGCTTAGCTCATCTGGCTCCAATCGATTTCCATTTTTGCGGGGTTTCCTCATAAATGAGGTTTAATCGCTGCCGCCATCCATGAGGACTTTTTGTCAGTCGAAAATTAAGTCCACTATCAGGACTAAGCACTAGATGCGGTTGGCGCTCTGGCTGTTGAATTCAGGCTAAATCATTTGGCGTTGAAGGTGATATTTGTGTCGCTCCATGGATTTCTTGTTGCTACTTGGTAGACTTGGAGTGATCCATTGGTTATTCGTTTTAGCATATTGTTTGATCACGAAAGTCTAGAAACTAATGATACTTTGCAGGTATTGTTGGAGTGGTTTCTTGGGGCTAGAAGCTCCTCGCCACTTTTGGCCACTGCTATAATATCCAACATGCTCGAAGGCTATGTGTTGGAACTGCTCCTCTGTACTATGAAACTTACGAGGGTCCGTTGAGCCATCCCTCGAGTGCGGTTCCGTTTCCCTTATTGGTTTTTGTTTCTTTGTTTTTGCATCCGGGGCCTAAGTGTAAAGCGCCTTTTAGCTTTGCGAACTTGGGTTCTTGGCGGATTATCCCAAAATTGATTTTCGTTCGGAAACTCTCATCATCGCCCGATGCTTTACGTACTATGGGCCTTGGATCGGTGACGATTAATTTTCGCGTGATCAATGTGGAAGAAATATACCCTAGAGCAATAATAAAGTTATTATTTATTTCCTTATATCATGATAAATGTTTATTATTCATGCTAGAATTGTGATAACGGGAACATAATACATGTGTGAATATATGACAAGCAGAGTGTCACTAGTATGCCTCTACTTGACTAAGCTTGTTAATCAAAGATGGTTATGTTTCCTAACCATGGGCAAAGTTGTTATTTGATTAGCGGGGATCATCGTTAGTTAGATGATCTGGTTGACATGACCCATTCGAGTTAGCTTAGCACCCGATCATTTAGTATGTTGCTGTTGCTTTCTTCCTGACTTATACATGTTCCTATGACTATGAGATTATGCAACTCCGATTACGGAGGAACACTTTGTGTGCTACTTAAGCGTCCTAGTATGGGCGGGTGATTATAAAGGTGCTCTACTGGTGTCTCAAAGGGCACTTGTTGGGTTGGCGTATTTCCGATTAGGATTTGTCACTCCGAATGTGGGAGAAGGTATCTCTGGGCCCTCTGGTAATGCACAGCATCCACATAAGCCTTGCAAACAGTGCAACTAATGAGTTAGTTGCGAGATGATATAATACTGGAGCGAGTAAAGAGACTTGCCGTAACGAGATTGAACTAGGTATTGGATCTGCGACGATGGGATCTCGAGCGAAATAACATGCCTCTGCGATAAAGGAAGCAACGTGTATTGTTATCTTGATGCGGCCGATAAAGATCTTCATAGAATATGTAGGAACCAATATGGGCATCGAGGTCCCGCTATTGGTTATTGACCGGAGGCGATGTCTCGATCATGTGTACATTGTTCTCGAACCGTGAGATCCCTTGCAACAAGTTTCGATAGTTGATTATATTATGAGTTTATGAGTTTTGATGTACCAGAAGGAGTTGGTCCGGATGAGATCGGGGACATGGCGAGTCTCGAAATGGTCGGTAAAGATCGATATATTGGACGACTATATTGAATTCGGAAGGTTCCGAGTCATTGGTGTTATTCGAGGTCTCTGGGAGTTACAGAATTCACCGGGGAAAGAATTGGGCCTTATGGGCCATACAGGGAAAAAGAGAGGGCTGCCCTAGGCAGGCTGCGCGCCTCCCCTAGTCCGGGTGGGCTGGGGAGAGACGCACCCTCCCTCCTTCCTTCTCTCTTCCCTTCCTAGTCTCCTATTCCTAATACATGGAAGAGATCCCTAGTTGGACTGGGAAAGGAATCCTACTCCCGTGGGAGTAGGACTCCCCTATGGCGCCTCCTCCCTAGGCCGGCCTCCTCCTCCTCCCTCCCTTATATCACAGGCGCAGGGCACCCCGTGGACGGACAAGTTGATCCTTGAGATCGTTCCATAGCCGTGTCACAGTGCCCCTCCACCATATTCCACCTCGGTCATATATATCATTAGCGATTAGCTTGGCGAATGTCGGGACCCGAATCAATGTCCTGTCGATCTAGTCTGTAACCCATCCTACCACTTTGCGGCCTCACGCCACGGTATCCCAACGGCAGTGTCGCCTTACCTTAGCCGGGTTACGTTTACTTCTTTTGGCTTTGCGTTATATGATAGTGTCGCTAACGCATCCATATGAAAAGGGCAGGGCTGACATGGCTGGTCGTAAACTTAAAATGTTACGGACTTACGGGGATGAGGCATCCATGACCCAGCATCGAGCATGTCCGATCAACAGCAAGTAAGTTAGGGCTGTATTTGGCAGACGCGCAGGACTCAGCTAGACGAGCATGGCGAGCTATGAGGACTCCGATTACTCAGCAGCGTGACCATTTCCCAGGAAGGAACGAGGACGAAACGGAGGAAGAAGGACACATGCCGGCCAGCCTAAGTGTTAGGGAGCAGTAGCAAGCTACCATGACTCGGTGGAACACTAGGAGACATTTCAGTAGAGAGGCTACTAAAGATAAACAACTAGATGGTGAGATCCACACATACCAAGCATTTCAATAACATACACACAATATGCTCGAATATGTTACAAATACAACATGGCATCACAACATGACTCTCTGACTCAAGTATTTATTCATTAGGCTCCAAGGGGCGAGATATACCTAAGCTGGGGTCTCATGACCCAACATTGAAACATACAAATCAAAACACAAGCGGAAGCTAACATATGAAATATGAACGACTATAAATGAAAAAGGCTAAGAAGCGACTATCTACGAGATCCACCTTGAGGGCACAAGATCGTAGCTGAGGTAACAAGCTAAGCGTCAGAAGTCCACGTGGAACTATTAGCGAGACTGAGGTCTCTGCTGCAAAAACATAAAATAGGCAAGCGTGAGTACAAATGTACTTGCCAAGACTTACATCAGAACTAACTACATATGCATCATTATCAACAAAGGGGATGGTGGAGTTTACAGCCTTAAGCCCGGCTTTGACTCGGTGGCTATCCTAAACTACATTGCAAGTAACTCTTTTAAGGTGGCGCTGCGAGTCCACATATTCACCATATCAATACACCACTATGGATCGCTCCGTCTCCTCACGAACACCATCCATAGCACTCCACGCTTATCTTCGTATTTTAGAGTATCCACTTTCACTTGTCTATGAGCGTACAAGGGGTCCAAGTTTCCATATCAGGAATCCGGCTATTCGAATAGATAATGATAACCTGCGAGGTGTGCTTCTTCACCTGCGCTCTCGCCACTTATACATACATACCGTCATGTCTGCAACCTTCAGCTTGAGGCGAGGAGTGACCTGACCTACCTAAACACTCAAGTCTCTCGTCCGGGTTTATAGCCTATTGGGTTCCATCATTGGGAGATCCGGCAGGGTGTCACTCACGGCCCCAAGCGATGTGGCGGGTTCCCAAGCCCACCATCAGGTGCCACTTGGTACACCGTGCCACGTGCCTAGTCTGTCCCAAGCCACATGCAGGGTGCCACTTGGTGACCTAACACTACCTACAAACACGAAACTAGTTGCAACTCTGGACGAGAGAACAAGTGTGATTAAGAAGCCGAGGAGAATCGAGTTACGGAACCCAATGTGTGGTAATGGCTTTCATGGATCACAAACACGAACTCAGTTCACGAGGGCGGCTGCAATGAGACAACCTACCATGCTCCTACATGGCCTCTCACCCACTCGTTTACCAAATCGTGTTCACACACTAGCTCACTCACGATAGGACATGTTCACCGCCTCGATTCATTCCGATGAATCGGACTGACTCAACTCTAAGCACGGGCATGACAAACAAGCATGAATGAGTAGGCACATCAGGGCTCAAACAACTCCTACTCATGCTAGTGGGTTTCATCTATTCTTGTGGCAATGACAGGTCATGCAGAGGATAAAGGTTCAACTACATGACAAGTAACACATGAATCGTTGTTGTCCTAATGCAGTAAAAAGAGGCGAGAGAGTGGGATTATCCGGAATGAACAAGGGGTTTTGCTTGGCACTTCGAAGATATTATACTTCTTCATCGGTGAACTCATCATCAAATAAAGTCTCTGGGAGGGCAGCCCGGCAAACAGGAAGATACATGATCAATGCAATGCACAATATGATGCATGCTATGACATGGCAACATGCTAGTGTTTTTGAGCTAGTGCTAACAACAGATTAAATGATTGGTTTGACATGATTCAAATTCAAACTCCATATATGATTATTTAAATGCCCTTTATTTGTTTTGTCCAAAACAGAGGACAAACATTGTTCAAACATGCATGAAAATGGTACAGATGGATAGATTGGATTTTTTGATAATTTTCATATATAACTTGTTTCATTTGGAGCTACGGTTGAATTTCTATGAATTTTAGAAGTTTATACTATTTTACGGAATTTCCTGATTATTTATAAAATAAACTAAATTCGAGAAAAGAATATCGTCATCATGGCGTCATGCTGACCTCAGCGAGTCAGCGGGGCTGCCGGGTCAAACCTGACCCGGGACCCGTGTCATTGACCGAGTGTTTATGAAATTAAACTAATCCTAATCTAAAGTCATTAGCGGTGTGGGTCCCGATCGGTGACACGAGAGGTCATTAGCCTAACTAATATTTAGTTAACACTAATCTTAGCCCAATTCAGGCCGGTCCCACCTCATGGACACGGGGGTCCCTGGTCAGTGGTCAACCCACCGGCTGCCGAGGCCGAGGCAGAGGCGGAGGCGCTCGGGTTTCCTCCTCCGTGACAAATGGCGGCGGAGGCATCTCTGAAAGCTGGTGACAGCATCCAATGGAGCAGCGGCGGCCCAGGGTGGAACTCGCCGAAGCGAGCTTCGGCGCCCGGCGTTAGGTGTTCAGCTACAGGCTGCGGCCGTGGTATCGCGTTCGTTCAACCTTGAGGCAGCGAGCATGTTGGACAGCTGGACAAATAAAAATCCGGAATCGTGTCGGCGGCAGTCTCGGCCAGCGTTGATCGGCGAGAGGCGTGGCGGCTCTGCGTGCGAAGAGAATGGAGGGAAGATGATCGAAGCTCACGTGGATCGCGTCAGGCGAGTCGGTGAGCTCGAGGAAGCTGTCGGAGGCGAGGCGGCGGATCTCCGGCGGACCGAGGTTGAAAACAGCGGTGGGAGGATGATCTGAGGCTCGGCGTCGTGTGTCTTGGTTGGTCGGCGTAGTCGGCGGCGTGGCTCGTCCGGACACGGTGAGAGGCCGAGGACGGCGTTAGGCCTTGGTGTGGCCCAGGCGGCAACAGCGTCTCGAAGCGGCGTCGAAGCGAAGAGGAGCAGGCGAGGCGGGTGTCTGGTCGGGGAGAGGGAGAGGTTGGTTCCACGGCAGCGGAGACGAGGGGGCGGCCGGCGGACAGTGCGTGTACGCATCTTGTGCTTTCGCCGTCGAGCATTACTACTGGCAAAGCCAAGCTACTTTCAGCTGAGGCGGCTGGGCTGGGCGGAGTGGGCTGGTGAGTGGCGCGGGTAAGTGGAGTGAGTTCTCTCTCTCTCTGTTTTTCATTTAATTCTGTTTCTATTATTACTGTAAATTTTAGGGCTTTATTTAAAATACCAAAAGCGTTTTGAAAATCCTGAAAATAATTGTGGGCTCTGTTTGGAATATTCCCAACAGCCCTCACTAAGTTCAAAATTAATTGAGCATTTAAAATATTATATAGCATTTAAATGCCCAATTGCAAATAACATATGATTTAACTTCGGTGGCCAAATATGCCATGGAAAAATGTCAACACCTCTGGTTATGGATCTAGCATTTTCGAAATGATGAACATTTTTCTAAAACCATTTGGAATTCACTGAAAATATTTTAGTTGAACCTAGTGAATTCCTTTGATGCTAGGGTTTAGGCAATCCCCATTTCAAGTTTCATCAAATTTAAACATGATGCATGGGTGATAAGACAAAGACAAGCAAGGCTGAGCTGGGATGTGACAGCTCACCCCACTAAACAAGAATCTCGACCGAGATTCAAGCGTGAAATAAGATGAGAGGAAAGCGCAATCTAATATAATCTTCACGACCAAATTGCACTTCAAATGGCGTTGATTCAATCACCATCATTGTCTCGAAGTCTTGCTAAAGAACTCTTACCAACATGACATCGAGAGGGAAAAGAAACTCTAGAAGGGTCGATCTTTTGAAGATCAACAACTTAGGATCAACTCACGGGGTGAGTTATAAAAATATCTCGCAAGCTGAGGTACAAAGCACACATCTAGAGGTTTGGAGTGGAGCGGGCAGCGAGGTTCACTAGGTAGACAACAATTCCACACCTAAGAGGGTGGCGAGCGGTTGTCAGCGTGGCGAGTTTGAGTTGCCATGATACCACAGTGAGACATTTTAGAGGAAGGCAATTCGTGGATATATCCCTTAAGTGGCAAAAAGAATTACATTTGATTCAAAGATCATTGAAACTCTCTATACCAGCCTAAGGCAATTCATAGTCGATCGGTTGAAGGGTCGAGAGAATGACATTCTCGGGCGAGGTGGATGATGTGGATTACCTTGTTGAGAACAACACAAGGGATGATTTTAGTAAGCTAGGGCTCGCGATGAAAGTGAATCTCTTTGAAATGGTTATAGCATAACCCGAAAAGACTAGGAACAATTCAGTTAGTGCGGTGATAATACATAGTGCTTGTCGTGCTCTCAAGAACTTGAGCATTTCCATATTCATCAAGGTTTCCAACATCCGTGTCAAGGATCACAGCAACCAACATACTACCATGATGAATAGCGATGGGCGATCACGGATGCAAGGGACATCTCAGTTATGCATAGAATGATTAGTAGAAGCATGTTAACATAGCAACAAAATATAACGAGAATCATGGGAAAAGCAGCAGCAATGACTACCCTACTTAAAGCTTGATACACTCAACACACAACTCACAAAATACATGGTTGACACCTCTGGAAAGATGGCATGGCATAGATCAACATACATGTAGACATCAACCTCATAGGATGCACACATCAATCATGGCAAAAAAATGACAAATGAGCAAGTTATAACAGTTTGATTATTCAACATGCACTCTTCCACCAGCATTTCGGGCATCAAGATGAGCTCAAATGAAAATGATGCAATGGAATGAAATGAGTATTAAATCGAGGCAAACAATTTGACATATTATACGCACGAAAGCAGACTACGGATGCAGAGATGTGATACCATGAACATGGCATGTTTATGTAATAAAATCACAGGACTTGGCGTTTACGAAAAAAAAAAAGCGGATGGGCGCTATATTACTATCTGACCTTGAGAAGCGAAGTTAAAGGGCTGAAAGCTCACCTTGGGTAAGCAGACCTATGGCTCTTTGGGTAGGCCTTGGCGAACCCGGCGAGAAGAAGGCTGAGCAGGGCTACAGACTGTGGACATGTCACGGGCAAGAGCGAGGGAGATAGACTAGGGGTTGCTCATGAAGTCGGGGAGGGGGCACATATTATAGGTAGAGGGAGCTAGGAGAGTCAAATGAGGAGGCGGTTTTGTGCCTTGATCGTGATCGAGCGACCGAGAGCATGGAGGAGTTAGATGGGTTTGGGCCACTTTGGAAGGGTGTTGGGCTGCAACAAAAGAGGACTTTCTGATTACGTTAACCGTTGGAGTATAAACGACCTCCAAATGGCAGAAACTTGTGACGGTCTACGGTTGCTATACCAAGGCAGCAGCAAACCTCAGGCCATAGAAAGTTTAATACCCGCACAAGAAGAGGCAAAGGGAACACCGGAGGACATAAGTGCGGATTGCAAAGCGGACAGCGGGGAAAATGCTCGGATGCATGAGGCGAACACGCATGCGAATGCAATGCACATGATGACATGATATGAAATGCATAAGATGACATGGCAAAGTCAACACATAAACAAATGACATAGCAATGGCGTGAATAAGCGCGGACACCTGCGTGCCGCGGATCCGGGGCATTACAATGGGGCTTGGCCGCTGTGAAAACGCAAACAAGTGATGGCACGATCCGCCCATGAGGAGATGGAGTCGTTGACAGAATGCAGGCGGATCGACATTGAGCGAGCACCCGGTGGGAAGTAGTTGGCAGGATCTTCTCGTCGCGCCCTCCGGTGAAAACGCACGCGATGGTGTAGATGCTGAGAACTCGGCGGATGCAACCTGCCATCATACTTCCGGCACATCTAGCTTGAAGTTCTTGATGCTGGGCCACTAGACTTGCCGACTCACGGGTGAGCAGGGGCAACCTACAGCGTCTTAAAGGCGCCTGGTTCCCTGGCGCATGCATGTCAACAGCGGGCCCAGCCCAGCTGGCCAATACGGCGGCGCGCTTCTCTTCGATGCTCGATGTAGTATGAGCATCTTCTTGTTGTCGTTCTTGAAGAACTTGGCGTTGATCGCGACGAGCTCGTGGATCCGGCAGCCAGTGGAGTCGATGTCGAGGTTGACCGCGAGTTAGCGATCTCGGCCTTCGAAGCGAGAGTGCAGTGGTTGCACCCCACCAGTCTTATCGTCGGCTTGCGCTGGGCGTCTTGCGGCTTCGTGCTGGGTTCTGGGAGTGTCGCCGTTAAGCGGCCGATGAGGCTTTGAATGGTGGCCCTCAATCGTCGATCTTGTCCGCCGTTGGAGGGTAGTCCGAGAGCAGATTGAGCTCGACCAGCGCTTCTGCAGAGTCTTGGTGGCGGAGGCGAGCGGTGCGAGGAGCGGGATATGCTCGGACTTCTAACTATGTTAGAAGGAGAGATCCCGTCAAAGCGACCGATGTTTGCTTGTGCCGAGTTGGCGTGTGTCGGTGTCAAAACGGCGGATCTCGGTAGGGGTCTGAAGCTGTGCATCTAGGCGGATGGTAGCAGGCGAGGGACACGATGTTTTACAGGTTTGGGCCCTCTCGATGGAGGTAAAACCCACATCCCTTGATTAATATTGATGATATGGGTAGTACAAGAGTGGATCTACCACGAGATCAAGGAGGCTAAACCCTAAAGCTAGCCTATGGTATGATGGTTGTAATGTATGTTGTCCTCGGACTAAAGCCCTCTGGTTTATATAGACACCGGAGGCTAGGGTTACAGAGTCGGTTACAATGGTAGGAGATCTACATATCCGTATTGCCAAGCTTGCCTTCCACGAGGAAAGTCCCATCCGGACACGGGGCGGAGTCTTCAATCTTGTATCTTCGTAGTCTTGGAGTCCGGCGGACGATGATTCGTCGGTGTCGGACACCCCTAGTCGAGACTCCTCGGTAGCCCCCAAACCAGGCTTCATGATGATAAGTCCAGTAGCATATATAGTCTTGGCGTTGCAAGCGGGTTCTTCCTTCAAATTCCATGTACCTACGAGCGGTGCGGCTTCATCATAAATCTTGTGTTTCTCGGCTTCTTAGCAAATAATGTCCTTTTACCACCGTCCGCGAATACGAAAAACCAGGGTGTCTTTTACATTTTACCCCTAGTCGTGCAGTAAATACGCCTACAAAAGAGGCAAAATCCAGATCCAAACCACACCATCTTCCTCCCTGAATACTTCATCGGAGCCTTTGACCTAAAAATCCATTCCATCATGGACCGTCGTGGCTCCTCTTCTCGCGCTCCCACCCGCCCGAGAGATTGGAGGAGGTGCTCATTCCGCACAACGAGCTAGTGAAGCTCCAAGCGGGGATATCTCCCTCGGCCTTCATGGTCCCAGTTTGAGCCGGGCTGGTCACTTATCAAGGTGGGAGGCAAGCGGAGGCTACCCCAAGCCCCAATAAGGGGCGAGTATGTTTAAATCTCTTATCGATAGGGACTCGGATTCCCAATACATCTGTTCCTCCGCGGACTCCGGAGTTCTCGGACTCGGCTCCACCACCTCACACCGCCTCACACACACATATCCGGGCTATGTAGCTCTTTGCGAGCTGTTCACAGGCATTGAGCCCCATTTTGCATTGTGGAAGAGGCTATTCTGCTGTGCCCGTTCTCACGAGGGTCCATATATCAAGTGGGCGGCGCCGAAATATGGCGCATCCCGGGACCGGATACCATCCAGTACTCCCAGAAAGGCGTGAACTGGCCTTGAGTGGTTTTACATAGGAGGCGGCTCCGCTACGGACCTAGTCGGATTGGCCTCCGGAGTTTAGTGCTGCTCCTCTAAAAGCGCCTCCATTTGGCGCCCACAGCCCCGTTTGGAGAAGACAAGGCGTCCATTACTTGATGGGCGAATAAGATTGCTGGCCCATTCCGGTTGACCATGATAGGAGTCATGGCGATATGCATCATCTTGAAGTACAGCCATTGCAATATAGAGGCCACCCATGTGGGATTTCAGCAGAAACGATGCTACCCATCATGGCATAAAGGGCGGATTGACCGAGGATCGGTGAAGACCTGTCAAGTCTGTACAAGGGGAGAAGGACTTCCTTGAGCAGACCCTTTAAATGGGTTTTCCATGAACAACCCTAGAGGATGGAGTAGCGAACACTTTGGCTCAACCCATGCTTTGAAGTTTAGGCTTCTTACATTGTGTCCTCGGCGCAGGATCTCCCGGACTGTGGAGGACATGGTAAGTCCCTCATAACCCGGATCTAGAAGATCCCGGATCCGGCCTCCGGAGGATCCGGACATTAAGGTGGAGCTGATCGAGGTATTTCACCAGCTCAACATGGATAATGCTCACGAGTCGCCATTACGGCGGACTACCCCGGACTGTATCCGGCTTCCCGGGCCGTGACCGAGGTCCGAACACCATTATCTCTTCCTTGCCCATTTCTAACCTTCGCGAACAATGGTATTTTCTGAGAGCGCCTCTCACGCGAGGAAGCCGACCAGCGGTGACAACAATCGATCTGGACCACTAAGCGGAAAAAGGTGCAGTCACGGGCGGAAGCGTCGCCGCAAAGGTATAGCTTCGTATTTGAATTTTCAAACAACGTTCCTAGAGCGTCTGAGTGCTCGTGATCTTTATAGGAGAAAAAGCGCTCCGGACTGCGGCTGAAATGCTGATCCAACCCCACCGGCGGGCTCCAGCACGGAGGAGGCAAGCGCAAAGCGCAGGCGGATCGTTCTCCAGCGGAGGACACCGACAGATCCGCCACCAAGTGCGAGGTGGAAGCGCCATGAACCATAGGTGCCGCGGACAATATTGATAGTGTCGCTAGCATCCATATGAAAAGGCCGGTGACATGGCTAGTCGTAAACCCAAAGTAGCCGCAGACTTACGAGGACGAGGCATCCATGACCCGACATCGAGCGTGTCGGTCGACAGACAAGTAAGTTCAGGGCTGTGCAGCTGGGCTAGCGAGGACTCGATGAGCAAGACTGTGCGGGCTAACGAGGACTCACGGTACTCAGCGTGACATTTCCCGAAGAGACAGACCGAGAGCGAAGAAGGACACATGCCGGCCAGCCTAAGTGTTCGGAGGCGGTAGCAAGCTACCATGGCTCGATGGAACACTAGGAGACATTCGATGAAGAGGCTACTAAAGATAAACAACTAGATAGTCGGATCCCACATACCAAGCATTTCAATAACATACACACAATATGCTCGATATGTGCAAATACAACATGGCATCACAACATGACTCTCGACTCAAGTATTTATTCATTAGGCTCAGGGCGAGATATCCTAAACAGGGGTCTCATGACCCAACATTGAAACATACAAATCAAAACACAAGCGGAAGCTAACATATGCAATCGAGACAACTATAAATGAAAAAAGGCTAAAGCGACTATCTACGAGATCTGCCGAGGCACAAGATCGTAGCTGAGGTAACAAGCTAAGCGTCGAAGTCACGTGGAACTATTAGCGAGGCGAGGTCTCTCTGCAAAAAACATAAAATAGGCAAGCGTGAGTACAAATGTACCCAACAAGACTTACATCGGAACTAACTACATATGCATCATTATCAACAAAGGGATGGTGGAGTTTAACAAGACAAGCCAGCTTTGACTCGGTGGCTATCCTAAACTCATTGCAAGTAACTCTTTTGAGGTGGCGCTACGAGTCCACATATTCACCATATCAATACACCACTATGGATCCGCTCCGTCTCCTCGAGAGCGCCATCCATAGCACTCACGCTTATCTTGCGTATTTTAGAGTATCCACTTTCACTTGTCTATGAAGCTGTACAAGGGTCCAAGTTTCCATATCCGAGGAATCCGGCTATTCGAATAGATAATGATAACCCTGCGAGGTGTACTTCTTCACTACGCTCTACGCCACTTATACGCCTTACCCGTCTTGTACGCGGTAACCTTCAAGCGGAAGCGGCGAGGTGACCAGGCCTACCTAAACACTCAAGTCTCGTCGGGTTTATCGCCTATTAGGGTTCCATCCATAAGGAGATCCGGCAGGGTGTCGCTCACGGCCCCACAGCGATGTGGCGGGGTTCCCAAGCCCACCATCCGGGTGCCACTTGGTACACCGTGCCCACTGTGCCTAATCTGTCCCAAGCCCACTGCAGGGTGCCACTTGGTAGACTACTAACACTACCTACAAACACCAAAAACTAGTTGCAACTCACAGCAGAGAACAAGTGTGATTAAGAAGCCGAGAGGAGTGAGTTACGGAACCCAATGTGTGGTAGATGCTGTTCATGGATCACAAACCACGAACTTCGAGTTCACGAGGGCGGCTGCAATGAGACAACCCACCATGTACTCCTACATGGCCTCTCACCCTACCTTTACCAAATCGTGTTCACACATTAGCTCACTCACGAGTGGACATGTTCTGCGCCTCGATTCATTCGATGAATCGGACTGACTCAACTCTAAGCAATAGCAGGCATGACAAACAAGCATGAATGAGTAGGCACATCAGGGCTCAAACAACTCCTACTCATGCTAGTGGGTTTCATCTATTCTTGTGGCAATGACAGGTCATCACGAGAGGATAAAGGTTCAACTACGCAGCAAGTAACACATGAATCGTTGTTGTCCTAATGCTGATAAAAAGAAGCGGGGCGAGAGAGTGGGATTATGTCGGAATGAACAAGGGGTTTTGCTTGCAGCACTTACGAAGATATTATACTTCTTCATCGGTGTCATCGAACTCATCGTGAAATATCGTCTACGAGAGAACCTTAAGCAAACCACGGAAGATACGATCAATGCAATGCACAATATGATGCATGCTATGACATGGCAACATGCTGGTGTTTTGAGCTAGTGCAACTAGCAGCAGATTAAATGAAGTTGGTTTGAATACATGATTCAAATTCAAACTCCATATATGATTATTTAAATGCCCTTTATTTGTTTTGTCCAAAACAGAGGACAAACATTGTTCAAACATGCATGAAAATGGTACAGATGGATAGATTGGATTTTTCTGATAATTTTTCATATATAACTTGTTTCATTTAGACTACGGTTGAATTTCTATGAATTTTGAAGTTTATACTATTTTCGGAATTTCTGATTATTTATAAAATAAACTAAATTCGGAAAAGGAATATTCGTCGACATGGCATCATGCTGACCTCAGAGAATCCAGGGGGCTGCCGGGTCAAACGACCAGCGGGACCCACGTGTCATTGACCGATGTTTAACAGAAATTAAACTAATCCTAATCTAAAGTCATTAGTGCGGGTCCACGATCAGGTGACCACAGAGGTCATTAGCCTAACTAATATTTAGTTAACACTAATCTTAGCCCAATTAGGCCGGTCCCACATCATGGACACGGTCGCCGTGTTCAAAGTGGGTCAACACCACCGCTCTTGGCCGGGAGGCCGAGACGGCGGAGGCCTCGGGTTTCCTCCTCCGTGACAAATGGCGGCGGAGGCATCTGTGAAAGGCTGTGACCGCATCCAATGGAGCAATGGCTAGGGTGGCGGGCTCGCGAAGCAGGCTTCGGCGTTAGATGTTCAGCTCTGAGGCTGCAGCCCGTGTAGTATCGCGTTAAATGGCACCTCTGACTCTGAGCGGCGAGCATGTTGGACCACCTTGGACAAATGGTTCATGATCGTGTCGTGGAGAATGTGTTGCGTGATCAGGCGAAGAATGGCGGCTGGCGTGCGGAAGAGAAGAAGGGAAGATGATAATCACGTAGATCGCGTCGGCGAGTCGGTGAGCTCGAGGCTGTCGGGCGGCCAGAGGCGGCGGATCTCCAGCGGCGAGTTGAAAACAGCGGTGGCGGGGATGATCACGAGGCTCGGCGTCGTGTGTCGGTTAGTGGTAATGTAATCGGCGGCAAGTTTCGTCGGACACGGTGAGCGGGGAGCGGCGTTGGGTGGCTTGGCTATGGCGGCGGCGGCGGCAATGCGTCTCGAGGCGATGTCGGGAAAGCGAAGAGAGAGCGAGCGGAGGCGGGTGTCTGCGAGTCGGGAGAGGAAGGTTGGTTCCACGGCAGCAGCGAGCGGCGGCGGCGGCTGCGTATGCTTATCTTTGTGCTCGCCGTCGGCAACTGCTACTACTGGCCAAGCCAAGCTGCTCGCTAAATGGCAGGCTGAGCTGGGCAGCAGTGGAGCACAGTGAGTGGCGCCCGGAGTAAGTGGCGGTGAGTTCTCTCTCTCTGTTTTTTACATTTAATGTTTCTATTATACATAAATTTTAGGGCTTTATTTAAAATACCAAAAGCGTTTTTGAAAATCACGAAAATAATTGTGGGCTCTGTTTGGAATATTCCCAACAGCCCTCACTTAAGTTCAAAATTAATTGAGCATTTAAAATATTATATAGCATTTAAATGCCCAATTGCAAATAACATATGATTTAACTCGGTGGCCAATATGCCATGGAAAAATGTCAACACCTCAGGTTATGGATCTAGCATTTTCGAGAAATGATGAACATTTTTTAAAACCATTTGGAATTCACTGAAAATATTTTAGTTGAACCTAGTGAATTCCTTTGATGCTAGGGTTTAGGCAATCCCCATTTCAAGTTTCATCAAATTTAAACATGATGCATGGGTGATAAGACAAAGACAAGCAAGGCTGAAGCTGAGGATGTGACAGTGAAGCCCTGCGTCGGTAGAACATCAAGATCGTCCTGCCTTGTCGTCTTGTGGAACTCATCTCAGGCTCGGCTGGATCGGAGGCGGAGATCGTCATCGAGCTAAATGTGTGCAGAACTGGAGTGCGTCGTTCGGTGCTTGGATCGGTCGGATCGTGAGGCGTCGACCATCAGCAGCGTTGTCATAGCATACGCTTCTGTCTCACAGTGCGTGGACAACACTCTCCCCTCTCGTTGCTATGCATCACCATGATCTTGTGTGTGCGTAGGAAAATTTTGTAATTACTACGTTCTAGCGGTGGCATCCAGCCTAGGTTTTATCGTTGATGTTATATGCATGAGTAGAACACAAGTGAGTTGTGGGCGATATAAGTCATCTGCCTACCGACATGTCATACTTTGGTTCGCGGTATTGTTGGATGAAGCGGCCCGGACCGACATTACGCGTCTTCACGCGAGACTGGTTCTTGCCGTGCTTTGCCCACAGGTGACTAGCGGGTGTCTGTTTCTCCTTTAGTTGAACAGGCGTGCTCGCCGGTCCTTGAGAAGGTTAAAGCGGAGTCTATTTGACAAACTATCGTTGTGGTTTTGATGCGTGAGTAGAACGGTTCTTGCTAAGCCCGTAGCAACACGTAAAATTTGCAACAACAAAGTAGAGGGCGTCTAACTTGTTTTTGCGGGGCATGTTGTGATGTGATATGGTCAAGGCGTGATGAGATATAAGTTGTTGTATGAGATGATCATGTTTTGTTGAAGTTATCGGCCTAGCGAAGCCCTATGGTTGTCTCTTTGTTGCATAAGATGCAAGTGCCAAATAATTGCTTTACTTTATCGCTATGAGATAGCAATAGTTGCAAGAGCAAATAGTTGGCGAGGCGACCATGTGACCACACATTGATATAGATCAAGATGATGAAGATCATGGTGTCATGCGGTGTGATAAAGATCATGACAGTACTTTGGAGATGGAGATCAAAGGCGTCAAGATGATCATGGCCATATCATATCACATATTTTGATTGCATATGATGTTTATCATTATACATCTTATCTTGCTTTGATTGATGGTAGCATTTTAAGATGATCTCTCACTAAAATTATCAAGTGTTCTCCTGATATACCGTTGCCAAAGTTCTTGTGCCCGGACACCTACGTGATGAAGTGGTGTGATAAGCTCTCGTCCATCTACAACGGGTGCAAGCCCGATTTACACTGCATGAATACTGGAGTTAAACTTGCGAAACCTAGCATGTCTGAGATATGGCAACGGAACGCGAGAACCACGAGGTCGAAGCGTGAATCATATAGTAGATATAATCGACATAAGTGATATTCACCATTGAAAACTACTCCATCTCAATTGATGATGGGTTATGGTTTAGTTGATTTGGATCACGTGATCACTTAGATGACTAGAGATGTCTTGTCTAAGTGGGAGTTCTTAAATAATATGATTAATTGAAGACTTAAATTTATCATGAACTTAGTCACTGGTAGTATTTTGGTAAATTTTGTTCGTAAGATCTTTAGCTTGACATTGTTGCTTTCATATGTTTATTTTGATATGTTCCTAGAGAAAAATGTATTGAAAAATGTTAGTAGCAATGATCACGGATTGGATCCGTGATCGGGGATTTATCCTCATTGCTGCCTGAGAAGAATTATATCCTTGATGCACGCTAGGTAGCGACCTATTAAGGAGCGAGATCCCGAGGACGTTATGAGCGTTTGGCTAGCTCAATATGATGACTACTTGATAGTTTTGTGCACTGTGCTTTATAGCTTAGAATCGGGACTTCAAAGATGTTTTGAACATCATGGACCATATGGGATGTTCGAGGAATTGAAGTTAATATTTCAAGCAAATACCCAGGTTGGGGATATGAAGAAGTCTCCAACAAGTTCTATAGCTAAAAGATGGAGAGATCATTCGACTAGTGAGCATGCTGGATTAGATTAAGCAGCGCTACTTCAATCGCTTGAATCAAGTGGGGAGTTAATCTTCCGGATAAGATAGTGATTGTGAGAATTCTCTAGTCACCATCACCAAATTAGTAGAAACTTAAGTGATGAACTATAGTATGTCAGAGGATGATGAAAATGATTTCCGAGTTTTTCATAATGATAAAATCGTTGAAGGTAGAAATCAAGAAAGAACATCAAGTGTTGATGGTTAACAAGACCACTAGTTTCAAGAAAAAGATAAGGGATAGAAGAGAACTTCAAGAAGAGCGGCAAACAAGTTCTTTGCTCAGAGTGAAAGAAGCCCAAAATGCGGACCTAAGCACGAGACAAAGTGCTTCTACTTTTAAAGGGACTGGTCGGCTGGAAGCGAACTACCCCAAGTATTTGGCGGATAAGAAGGATGGGAAAGTGAACAAAGGTATATTTGATATACAAGTTGTTGATGTGTACTTTACTAGTGTTTATAGCAACCTCTCGGTATTTGGTACTGGTTTCAGATTGCTAAGAGTAGTAACTGAAAGCGGGAGTTGCAGAATAAGCGAGAAACTAGTTAAGGGTGGTAGTGATGTGTGTTGAAATAGTTTCAAGATTGATATGATCATCATCGCTTACTCCCTATACTTTCGGGATTAGTGTTGAACCTAAATAAATGTTATTTGGTGTTTGCGTTGAGCATGAATATGATTTGATCATGTTTATTGCAATCTGATTATTCATTTAAGTAAGAGAATAATTGTTACTTTTGAATAAAACCTTATATGGTTACACCCAATGAAAATGGTTCATTGGATCTCGATCATAGTGATACACATATTCATAATATTGAAACCAAAAGATGCAAAGTTAATAATGATAGTGCAACTTATTTGCTTGCCCGTTTAGAGTCATATTGGTGTAAAGCGCATGAAGAAACTCCATGCTGATGGGATTTTGAAATCACTTGATTATGAATCACTTGATGCTGCGAACCATGCCTCATGGGCAAGATGACTAAGACTCGTTCTCGGGCGATTGGGCGAGCAACCGACTTATTGGAAATAATACATCTTGATGTATGCGATCAATGAGTGTTAAAGCTCATGGCGGGTATCGTTATTTTGACCTTCACGGATGATTTGAGCAGATATGGGTATATCTACTTGATGAAACATAAAGCTGAAATAGTTGAAAGGTTCAAAAATTTAGAGTGAAGTGGGAAAATCATCGTGACAAGAAAATAAGGTTTCTCTGAGCTGATCGCGGAGACAAATATTTGAGTTCTGAGTTTGGTCTTCAATTAAAACAATGTGGAATAGTTTCACAAATTCATGCCACGGAACACCACATCATAATGGTGTGTCGAGCGTCATAACCGTACTTTATTGGATATAGTACAATCTATGATGTTTCTTACCGATTTACCAATATCGTTTTGGGATCATGCATTAGAGACAGCTGCATTCATGTTAAATAGGGCACCATCTAAATCCGTTGAGGCGACACTATATGAGCGTGGTTTAGCAAGAAACCAAAGTTATGCGTTTCTTAAAGTTTGGGGCTCGCGATGCTTATGTGAAAAAGTTTCATCTGATAAGCTCAAACCCAAATTGGAGAAATGCGTCTTCATAGAATACCCAAAGGAAATTGTTGGGTACACCTTCTATCACAGATCCGAAGGAAAATATTCGTTGCTAATAAATGGATCCTTTCTAGAGAAGGAGTTTCTCTCGAAAGAAGTGAGTGGGAGGAAAGTAGAACTTGATGAAGTATGGTAGCCTTCTCCTAATTGGAAAATAGTTCATCACTGAAATCAGTTCCGTGATTCCTACACCAATTAGTGAGGAAGCTAATGATGATGATCATGAAACTTTAGATCAAGTTACTCTAGAATCTCGTGGGTCTTCGAGTGCAGTCCGCACGAGTGAATGCAGGTAATGCTGTTCTAAAAGTCATGTTACAGGACCATGATGAACCTACGAACTATGAGGAAGCGATGATGAGCCAGATTCCATAAAATGGCTTGAGGCCATGAAATCTGAGATGGGATCCATGTATGAGAACAAAGTGTGGACTTTGATGGATTTGCCCGATGATCGGCAAACCATAGAAAATAAATGGATCTTCAAGAGGAAGACGGACATTGATAGTAGTGTTACTATCTACAAAGCTAGACTTGTTGAAAAGGTTTTTGACAAAGTTCAAGATGTTGAATACAATGAGATTTTCTCACTCGTGTCGATGCTTAAAAGTCTGTCAGAATCATGTTAGCAATTACGCATTTTATGAAATCGGCAAAAGGATGTCAAAACTGCATTTCTTAATGGGTTTATTAAAAAGAGTTGTATATGATGCAACAGAAGGTTTTGTCAATCCTAAAGGTGCTAACAAAATGTGCAAGCTCAATGATCCATCTATGGATGGTGCAAGCATCTCGGAGTTGGAATATCGCTTTGATAAGTTGATCAAAGCATATAGTTTATCTGAGACTTGCGATAAAGCACTGTATTTACTAGAAAGTGAGTGGGAGCACTACAGCATTTCGATAAGTATATGTGAATGACATATTGTAGATCGGAAATAATGTAGAATTATTCGCAAAGCATAAAGGAGTATTTGAAAGGAGTTTTTCAAAGAAAGACCTCGGTGAAGCTGCTTACATATTGAGCATCAAGATCTATAGAGATAGATCAAGGCGGCTTGATAAGTTTTTCAATGAGTACATACCTTGACAAGATTTTGAAGTAGTTCAAAATGGAGCGATCAAAAGAAAGTTCTTGCACTGTGTTACAAGGTGTGAAATTGAGTAAGACTCAAAACCGACCACGGCGAGAAGATAGAAAGAGAATGAAAGTCATTCCTATGCCTTGGCCATAGGTTCTATAAAGTATGCCATCTTGTGTGCAGATCTATTGTATACCCTACCTTTGGTTTGGCGGGGTACAATAGTGATCTAGGAGTAGATCCTTTGGACAGGGTCAAAATTATCCTTAGTGGAATAAGGATATGTTTCTCAATTATGGAGGTGACAAAAGGTTAAATGCGTAAAGGGTTACGTCGATGCGGTTTGACACCGATCTGGATGACTCTAAGTCTCGATCTAGATACATATTGAAAGTGGGAGCAATTAGCTAGAGTAGCTCGTGCGAGCATTGTAGACATAGAAAATTGCAAAATACATAGCGGATCTGAATGTGAAAGACCCGTTGACTAAGATTCTCTCACAAGCAAAACATGATCACACCTTAGTACTCTTTGGGTGTTAATCACATAGCGATGTGAACTAGATTACTGAATCTAGTAAACCCTTTGAGTGTTGGTCACATGGCGATGGGAACTATGGGTGTTAATCACATGATGATGTGAACTATCAATGTTAATCACATGGTGATGTGATCTAGATTAATTGACTCTAGTGCAAGTGGGAGCTGAAGGAAATATGCCCTAGAGGCATTAATAAAGTTATTATTTATTTCCTTATATCATGATAAATGTTTATTATTCATGCTATAGTTGTATTAACGGAAACATAATACATGTGTGAATATATAGACAAGCAGTGTCACTAGTATGCCTCTACTTGACTAATCAAAGATGGTTATGTTTCCTAACCATGGACAAAGAGTTGTTATTTGATTAACGGGATCACATCATTAGTTGAATGATCTGATTGACATGACCCATTCGATTAGCTTAGCACCCGATCATTTAGTATGTTGCTATTGCTTTCTTCATGACTTATACATGTTCCTATGACTATGAGATTATGCAACTCTCGTTTGGGAGGAACACTTTGTGTGCTACCAAAGCGTCTGCGTAGCTGGGTGATTATAAAGGTGCTCTGGTGTCTCGAAGGTACTTGTTGGGTTGGCGTATTTGAGATTAGGATTTGTCCTCCGAATGTCGGAGAGGTATCTCGGGCCCTCTCGGTAATGCCATCACATAAGCCTTGCCAA
>JAHHZJ010000087.1:0-35199 GCA_021437245.1 Aegilops speltoides
CTTCACAACAAGTCAAGTGGTGCTTACAAAGCTGCGATTGAAGCTCCCACATCCTCAAGTGACAAGCTAGTTTCCAATGAAGAGATAAGCCTAATGGTGAAGAACTTCAACAAATTCTACAAGAGTAGAAGCAAGGAAAGAAGCTCAAAGTCTAGATCATATGATGAAAAGAGATCTTCTAGTCGTGATCGAAACTGCTACAATTGTGGAAGACCGGACACTACTCAAATGAGTGTTCGACTCCCCACAAGAAGAAGAAGAATCTCCAAGAAGAAGAAGCTCAAGAGAAGAGTAGCCTCGAAAGAGAGGGAGTAGAGATGATCGTTATGAGCGAAGATCCTCTCGGAGAAGCAAGGATTCGGAAAGGAAAGACAAGTCATCAAGGAGCTACACAAGAAGAAAACATCAAGCTCATGTTGGTGAATGGGTTTCCGCTCCGACTCAGACAATCACTCGAGAAAAGCTATCACTCCAACTCGAATCTGATCAAGATGAAGGTGTTGCGGTCTTGCTCTCGTGTCCTCAACTCCAACTCCTATGACATATTTGATTCACCAAATGAGGGAATTGGAAGATGCTTCATGGCAAAAGGCCCCAAGGTATCACATCCTGAGTTTATTGACTTTGATAGTGATGAGGATGACTTGCTTGGTGAAGATGAGCTTTTACATGATAAATCTAGTGAGCTTAGTAATGATGAACATGCTAGTAGTCTTTATAGTCGAGAAGAGTCGAATGACAATGCTATGAAGGAGATTGAGCGTCTAACTAAAGAACTAAACACTCTTAAGTTAGCTCATGAAACAACTCAAGAAGATCATAGAGAGCTCCTAAGATCTCATGAGAAGCTACGCTTGAGAAGCTCAATCTAGAGCAAGAACATGAGTTTCTAAAAGCTATCAATGGCGATCTTGAAGAAAAGAGTTCTTCATATCTTGCCAAGCGACTTCTCTTGTCTAATTTCTTGCCACCTATCAAAACTAAGCATGACAAGCATAAGAAAAATTCTTCATCTAGTAGTAACAATAATCATGCTAAATCAAATGTTGTTACTTCTAGTAATTCTCTTGATTCCACTAACAATGTTTCAAGCCAAGTTTCACTTGAGCAAGAAAATAGTCTATTGAAAGGATTATAGAAAGGTGTCTACAAGAGTCTTGCGGAAGCAAGAGCTTTGAGAAATTGTTAGCAAACAAGGAAGACAGGAAGAATCAAGGAATTGGTTTTGGCGAAAGTTCAGCGCCGAGGGTGTTGAATGGGAAGAAGGTCGATATCCTCTCCAAAGTTTGTCTCTCAAGAGAAGAAGTATGATCCTACTTCTTCCAAGCGAGGAACAAGCTCAAGATGACCTTCCACCACAAGACCACAAGCTAAAAGGCAAGGACAAGCTTCAAGAGGAGATTGATGCATTCATTGAAGCACCCAAGGCCATGGTCAAGTGGGTTCCCAAGGCAACTTCAAGTTCTACTTGACAAGCTCAACTACTACCCCAAGGATTCCCATCAAGATGATGTGGATCGAAGAAGAAGAACTAGAGAGTTCTTGAGGTGACTCCGCCAATATACTTCACTCACATTCATTTGGCAAGGACTTGTGCAATCAACTTCCACATCTTGCACTAGTTCATGGAGTCACAAACCCTCATGTTGGTAAGTCAAGGGACAAGGTAATCATTGCTTTCATGGACATCATCTATTGTGTACTTCAATCTATGTCCATGGATATTCTTGTTTGTTCCTTGTGGGACTAACCCATGTAGGTATTGAAAGTGCCGAATCAAAGTTGCTCCCAACTCTTGATGATCTTCATCAACATTGAGCATCCACATCTTCAACATCTACATGAAGTCTTCAACGACAACCCAAGGTTAGTTTGACCCTTTAAAGGGTTCTCACATCAAGGGGAGCTTTGCTCTAAAGGAATGAGCTAAAGCATCTTCTAATGATGTGAACACATTAATGCTTTATGAAAAGTGGTAACCCACTTGTGCTTAAGCGATGAGTATGACCTATGATCAAATGTTCTCATTTGACTCCTAAATCAATATACTCATATATAGATGACCTAGTCATCATGGAATTGTCTGCTAGCTGTTAGTGTTTTGTTTGTGCATGTTTGACACATATTTCATTTGCTATCTTATTGTGTGAGCATGTTGGATGCATGATTTTATCCATTCGAGGACATCCATTTGTTGCTTTGGTCTTTTGGATTTCTTTCTTTTGACCAAATGGATGGACAAGAATGCCTAAGTTCCTCCTAGCTATCTATGCTTTCTTGTCTCAAACTCTATTCATGCTTATATCACAAACTTTGAACAAGACTTTTGGACAGGGCCAAGTGAGGAGCACTGGAACCACCGATCCGTCGAAAGCCTAACTTCCAAAACCTTCTAAGTACTTTCGGTCGAACCGATATACTCAAATCAGACGGGCCAAAATCACTTGGATTGATCTAGGTTTTCACCTCGGTGAAACCGAGTTTCAAATTCGGCGTGACCAAAGTGTATTACCGCATGATTAACCATCTCGGTCCCACGAGTTTCAAACTTCGGTCCCACCGACACGAAGGTATATATATATACTCGAGGGCGAAGGCGTTGATTACTTCTTCAGCGCTTAGCCCTCAAACCCTTATTTGCCGTCGCCTTGGTCTCCGGATCGTCTCCGCCGTCGCTGTCGCGCTGCATGGTCTCCATCGCCGTCAGCGGTCCTTCTCTTGGCGTTGTTGCCGCCGTGGTAAACTCCACCGCATTGGGTGAGTTTCATCCCTCTCGTGCTCAACCGCTGATTCAATGCCGTTAGGCGTTGCCAAGTTTCTTGCCAAGATTGAGATCTCCCTATCCAGCCGTTTAGGTCATAGAACAAATTTGAGTGAAAATTTTAGGGTTAGGTTTCGCGAACACATCTCGGTGTGACCGATTCGACATTTCGGATGACCGATTTGGCCTCTGGCCATTGCTTTGCACTTTTCGGTGAAACGAGTTGTGTAAATCGGTCGAGAACCGAAGTGAAGATTAGTGAAACCCTAGTGGTCTCGGCTGAAACGAAACCCATTTCGGTCCAACGAAAGTGGTGTATGTGGTGCATGTTTAGACGTTTGGTTTCACGAATTGATAGACTTCGGTCGAACGACATGTGATACATGAAAACCTAAAACTAAAGTTTGAACTCATTCTTTTTGCAAAATCCTCTGCGGTTTGTGATAACTCTTCTATTACGCTATACCTATTCTATTCACGGGTTGTCGGTCATGTCGATGGTAGTGCCGATCGAGAACAGGTGCTGAGATGCCGATTGAGATTCGAGAGGAGCTACAAGTCGAGAATCAAGCAGTTTTAGGATGATGGAGAGAAGCACTCCAAGTGGTACTGCTGCAATTGCTACGAGGCGAGGAGGAAGAGGAATTACGATGAGGAGGATTCGGACTTTGTTGCGATGAGGAAATAACTTCTAAGCCAAAAGGCAAGTGGTTGCCAAGAGCTATCAAGGAAGCAGTCATCGAAAGGCACAAGCAAAGTGACAAAATCCTCACATTGCCGCGAAGCTCGGCATGGAAGAAGAAACCTCGGCAAGATCAAGAAGACTTCCAAGAGGAAGAGGAAAGTTCATGAAGAAGGCGATGATGATGATGATTACGATGAGAAGCACCTCGGCCTCCTCGAAGCGAAGTTGATGGGTGATGCCATCGAGCGCGGAGCACCCACAAAAGCTAAGCAATCAGCTCCAGCAAAAGGCAGCCCAAGCCAAACCAGCTGCCAAGCCAAAAAGAAGCGTGAGAACATACACTTGAGAGAAGAAGAAGGACAATGTGCCACTGCGAATCGATGATGAGGCTCATGTTTTGCTCAAGCTCGACGAAACTGCCAGTTCATAATGATGCTCATCCTCGGCTGAAAATATGAAGGAAAGGAAGGATAAAGGACTCGGGCTATGGAGGCAAGTTGATCCATATGCCACCGGGAGAAGAACGGCGATTGACCCAAGATTCCACACAAGAAAGCAACAAGACTTTTATGAGGCAGTGCTCATGGACAAAAGCCAATTATTCTTGACACGAGATATGTAGATGGGAATACATCGACGAGTGAAAAGCAGAGACTACTTCCCACATGTGCATGAAAGCTTCTTTGCTTGTGGGATTGCGAGTTCGTTGGTGGAAATTGTTGCTTGGAATGATGAGATGATCATGCGGTTCTATGCCACATACACTTCTATCGGATGGCGAGTGTATGGATAGCGGAAGGCGATTTCATTCTCTTGTTGAAGAATGGAGCATTCTTGAATGCACCGTTTCAAGGAAGATGATGTTGATGTGTATGGCATTAGAAGAAAATCACGAGTCGATGAAGAACATGTACAATGAAGTAAAAGATAAGGATGTTGAGATATGGAAGCTTGGTTGGGTCTATTATCTTGAGCGGGTCTCCCAACCACCAACACCATTACGAGGCATACTTTGATGCCTAAGTCGAGACCACCGCATGATAAGAGGTACTCTATCAACATCTGCACATTCTAGATCGAAGACACCTTTTAAGGTGATGGACACGATAGTTGAGACTATCAAGAGGACACACGGAGACGAGAAGAGGTCGTGTGGGTTTGCTCCGCATATTGGATGCTCATTAATGCCAAGTTTGGCACGGACACCTACATTGGATAGACCCCACTTGCCGCTGCAGGCTGAACATGAGGATAATGAGATTGTGATGGTGAGGATGCTCCACATCAGTAGAAGGACATGCTAAGTCAGAAGCTGCCAAACAAGCTAAAAATGAAGGAAGCGGCGACAAAGCCCAAGAGCGTTGGAGAACAACTTCTTGAAGCCACTCGGAGAATTGAGCTTCGCTTTGGCCAGCATAGTGCGTCTCGGGAGAGCCTTGAGAGGATAGTTGAGATAAGTTCCATGCTCGGGCGTCAGTGGTGAAGTGCAGTCACCGTCAACAAGCTTGAGGCGGACATCGAGGAAGCTAAGAGAAGCGAGAACTCATGAGAGAGATGGAAGGTGATATGGTCGAGATGACTATGAGCAGCTTGCTCCGGTGCCCACAAAGCCCGGATCATTTGCTATTCGATTGTCGAGACCCAGGCTACTACATGGCACCTCCTACAGCTCCGTCCGGTTCCAGCACTGGCTCGATATCCTCCTCGGCTCCACAGACTTGAGCGAAGCTTTGCGGATGCAGCTATCTCCACTCCATCGGCGAGCGAGGAGCCGCGTGAGTCAGTGGCGATTAGCTCTATACCTTCGAACTTTTTGGTAACTTGTTGCCAAGGGGAAAAGTGTATAGATCATAGGGCTTCGAGAGAGAGTGCTCGTTTTGCTCTTTCGTTTGCGGTTTTCCTTGAGATACTTTTGAGTTCTTTGAGACATTTCGTGTGTTTGATACTCGTTTGCTCTATCTTGATGAGTGCTTGATCATCTTGTGTAATGTGCTTGATGCTTATCATATTCCATTCATATCTTGTATGATCATTTACTCATGTCTTGGTGATTGGGTGCATGCTATTCATTCTTATCATTTTATGCGCTCCACCAAGATGTATGTGACATGGAAGAGTAACCCATGATCCTAATCGATTGTGCATTTGCATTCAAGCATAAATCTTAAATAATGCACAAATTTAGGGGAGCTCTTGCTTATCACATACTTCTCAAAGCGACGATGTTATTCATTGATTATATCATTTGTGAAGCTTTGATCTATATGTTGTCATCAATTACCAAAAGGGGAGATTGAAAGTGCAACTAATCCCGGTGGTTTGGTAATTAATAACAACATATATATCATTGAACTAATCATTTCTTGAGAATATTTGAGAAAGTTCATTGATATGGGTATGGCAATGGTGATGATGTGGACCCCTCAAAATGCTAAGGAAAACATTGGCAAAAGCTCAAGACTCCATTTTTGGTTTAGTGATCCAAGATCACATTGAGTCCATAGGAAAGCCAATACTATTAAAAGGGGTGAGGTTATGATGATGATCTGGTTGCTCTAAGTGCTTAGTGATTTATCTCTCAAACTATCGACAATCTTTCATTCCAACATAAACTCATAAGTAATCTCGGTCCCACCGATTCCAAACTCGATCTGCGAGATGAACCACCTCGACCATATACCCAAACCCTAAGAATCTCGGATTTTCCGATTCCAAACTCAGGTCATTCGAAATTGGTGTTGCCAAGCACGTAACATACATACTCAAATCGGTGTCACCGAGATGAGAAAATCGGTCCCACGAGATTGGCAAACCCTAGACTTTGGAAGAATCGGACTAACAAGATTGTATTTTCGGTCCACCGAAAATCCCAACGTTCACAAGATTTGAACTTTCGGTCGGCCCGAGTTGTCAACTTGATTCGGCCGAGATTAATCAAATAATGTAGCAGTTGGATTTTTGTGTGGAGGCTATAAATACCCTCCACCTCCTCTTCATTAGTGGAGAGCCATCGAGAAAGAACTACCACTCCTACCTTACATTTACGAGAGAAAACTACCTACCCTTGTGTTGAGATCAAGTTGCTCCCTCCCACCATATGAAACTTGATTTCTAGCCTTCCCAAGTTGCTTTCCTCAATCCCTTCCTCCACCACAGCCAAATCGGTGAGGAGAGTTGAGTGTTGGGAGATATCATTTGAAGCACAAGAGCAAGGAGTTCATCATCACCAACACCATCTATTACCTTTTGGAGGTGGTGCCTCCTAGATTAGTTAGGTGTCACTTGGGAGCCTCCGTCATGATGTGGAGTTGAACCAAGGAGTTTGTAAGGCAAGGAGATCGCCTACTTCGTGAAGATCTACCCAGTAAGGCTAGTCCTCCGTGGGCGTAGGCCATGATGGCATAGACAAGGTTGCTTCTTCGTGGACCCTTAGTGGGTGGAGCCCTCCGTGGACTCATGCGGCCGTTACCCTCAGTGGGTTGAAGTCTCCATCAGCGTGGATTGGCGATAGCACCACCTATCGGAACCACGAGAAAAAATCTCCGTGTCTCCAACTGCGTTTGCTCTTCTCCACCTCTCATTTACTATCGTGCAATTTACTTTCCGCTGCCATAACTCTAGAATTGCATGTGTAGGGTGATACTTGACTTAGTTGCCATTGTGAACTTGCTGAAACTACTCCAATCAAAGGCAAAATTTTGAAGTTGTCAAGTAGTCTAATCACCCCCCTCTAGACATACTTCCGATCCTCTGACGTCTCATAGTAGCCACCCGGGTGTTTGTCTCATCATAAGTGATTGACGAGGGATACAAAAGAGCATTAGTTTGATGTCACGAACATGGTTAATAGACATATGTAGTATGTACCAAAAGCAGGAAGGCATGTCATTATCAAAGGTATAATGTGTAAAAAGTAAGCATATGCAATTTAACCAAATTGGAAGCAATACAAGCTAGACACCATATGCAACATGCGACCACATTTGATTGTGATGAAGTTAAAGCAAGCACACAGGATGGTTGAGTGTGGCAATTGAGATCATCAACTCTGAGCTACTTTTCTGTCTCCAGCTAGCGTCTTGCACCCATTAGGCGTTGAAGCGCTACTTGCTTATCTTCAAATTACATTTGGGCGACTTACATCTTTTCTTTTACGCATTCATCAACCTTGCATCAGTCTGAAATACCCATGCATAAAAAACAATAGTGTGAGTATGGGTGAAGTGTGTGCACAATTAATACAGGTGTAAAGGTGGCGAGATAGCGATTCGGTGAGAAATAAATGACGGAGACATATGATAGCTCTACAACATGCATGGCACACTCAATTACTACAGATTCTATGAAAATAATCGATCATTTGAAAGCAAATAAGGTTGAGTCCATTTTTTTACTGCACCGTCAGATGTAAAAAGCAGGGAGATCGCCTTCATCTACCTCCAGCCGGTCGGTGTTGACTATCTTCCTCGGCGCCGGCGACCACCGGCCCGATATTCCTCCCACCTGCGCCCTCCCTCGACCTCACCGCACTTTGCCCGTGCTTGTAGCACGCCCCGGCCATCCATTCAAGCCCCATGACCTCGGATCGGGTGCAAGCAGCTCCTGGCCCCACACTTATGATAGAACACCGATCGCCGCTTCCCGAGGAGCAGGCGGACTAGGTGCTCCAGCGCCTAGCGGGTCTTGCTTCTTTAATTGTGGTTCGTGACCACTGAATTGGAATCGGGCGGACTCTTGACCTCTAACAAAGGTGAAATAGTAAAGGAGAAACCTTGTGCATTTAGTATCGAAGAAGATCGATGAAAGCGCTCAACTAGTTTTTTGGTGGGATGAATACGGTGTGGCGGAGCGTTAGATTTATGCGAATAAGGAAGAGGAGTACCTCTTCTGCTGGCGATAATGTGTTCTCCTTCTATTTTACCGGCGATCTTGTTGTTATTTGAAACCGAAGTTGTGGAGGAGGGTGCAGCCTTGGGCGAACCCATGGCCAAGTTGTTGAGTGTGGTGCGGTGGCGTCTGTCAGCCGGCAGCGGGGAAGCAGATCCGGCGATGGCGTGGCGTGGCGAACAGCTACTGGTGCGGTGGGCCGAGTTGCGGCAGTGGAGCCGCAGCGATGAAAGCGTGGGGCGGTGTGGTGGAGTGGTTCAATGCGGCGCCGCGTCGGTGTTGGAGTCGTGGAGGCAGCTACGCCTCGGCTTGGCTAGTAAGTCCCAGAGCGTTGCGGTTGCGGTTGCATTGGGCGATGATGTCGAGTGCCGGCTCGGCGTGATGGAGGAGGGCGGCGGTGGATTGGCCACTATGGGGTGGAGGATGGAGGAGGTTGGGGTTTCGCGGCTGGTGGAGAGGGTTTTTGCGCCCATGGAGTATGAATGGGGAAACGGAGGGAGGCGGGAAACTAAGGGGAACAATGTTTCGGTTTGAGGCAGCGCTTGTTTGAAATTTGGGGAAAGTTACAAACTTTGCCCCATCTAAAATTCGGACATATTGCCGGGTTGAAGTAGAACAGTCATGTCGGTGTCCCAAATGTGGCGGGATAGATTTCGGCCGGCGCATGGTTGTTTAGGCGCCCACAGGCGTCTGAATGCTTCTCGGAGGTGGTTGAGGCTGGTGTCTTGGTGAAGTTACAAACCTACCTGGTTTAGACCTTTGGACATTGGGCGATAGGCTACGGGCCGAGTCAGGAATGATTTCCTACCACCAAAACATTAGTCTCGCGTGGTTTGGTGACCAGAGGCCTATTTGGCGCCGTTCAATATTTGGGAGCAGAAGCATTAGCGTTTACTGTTCTCTTGAATTGAACTTTTTAGGATTTGTCAAACTTCACAAATCTTTACTCTTGAAAATCCTAAAGCTACGATTATTTTGGAATGGAGGGATACATTTTAATATACATTATACACGAGTATATATTAAAAAATATGCAACTTGCCTCAGTTCATGCATGGTTCCGGGTATAATCTCCTTGGTTGCAAAAAAAAAAGTTTGATATGCGTATGAATATATATACCATGTTCAAACTCACAACAAAGATTGATGCCCCCTTTTACATATGATTTACAAATGCCATTATCTCGGGTTCAAATAGATGAATGCACTTCCTATGAATTTGAATCTTCAAAACCCCCTTTATGTTGAATTCGACATTTATTTTATTTCGTAGCTAGCAATTTGGAATGTATCCATGCAAGTGACAAATGTATAAAGTGCTTCACACTAACAACATGGAGTGCACTAATTAATGTTTATATATGAATTGCAAAAGCATCCGTTGCCTGTATTTCAAACCGCTCTCACTCTATGGATCGATAATATGAAATAAACACATGCACATGCTAGAATTCAATAGAGTATGGGTGTCTGATAGACCGATTTTAGATCCATCGCAATTTTGCAAAATTCATGATCTCATCCAAAAATAATAATGCCATTTATATTTTAATTTAATGCATAGAACTGCCTTTTACGTAGATATCTCTCTATCTAGCATAAGTGCACACACTATATGCATCGGCATTTCTCTTTCACACATGCTCACAATCTCTCTCGAGGTGTCAAGGGGTGTCTCATGCACATGCTCTCTCTGTTTCTCTATCTCTCTTTTCGACTACTATGTACCCTCTTTTCACTAATCTCGGTTGGAAAACACTATTTCTCTCACATGCATATATACACATGCACGGTCTCTACTAGCCCTCTATCGCTTTTATATATGTGCCTACGTGTCTCCGCACACATTATCTTTAGGCTCTCTACTTGCCTCCCCTGACACACCTCTCTAATAGTAGTTGGCGAGATATGATTTCATCATATCATTGGTGAGATATCCTGGCTGTTAGGCTGGATGGTATCTGAGGCAAAAGTTTTACCCTAGTTGGATCGGACCCTTGCGGTTGAAGAAAGAGCCTACTCCTGGTGCTGTATATTAGTGTTGAGGTGTGTACAAAGTACACGTGAATACTAGGCATTGTGCGTGTGTGTATACTATCGACGAACTAGCCCCAAGCTTGTATAACATACTAAGGGCCTAGGGTTACAAATCATATATATTCGACTTATCACCGGTGGGGATAGAGTCCTCCCATGACTTTGGTAACCGTGTTATCATGGAGTCCTCCACATGGGTCTCCGTATAACGCGTCTCGGTCCAACCTATATGTGGCGAGGCTGGAACCGACCCATGAGTCTTCATGTTAACCCACCACAACTAGAAATGATGTGCCCACCACACCACACATAATCGGCCACTAAGAAAATAAGCATATACAATAGTACAGCGGTATCTAGCTCACGATCGTCTCCATATTTTGTTGATGACAGCGATGGACTTTGCATTTGATCGTGCTCCGTATTTTGTTGGCGACACTTACGGTCATTGTATTTGAAGCGAAAGCCGCGATATAGTCCTTTGGACTTCAGAATAAGCTCATAACGGTCACCACATACATTTTGTCATGCTAACCAACATGTGGTTGGATGGTTAGAGGGCAGATGGTTTCTCGAGCCCACCAAGGTTAAAGTCCGGTGCTCGCATTTATCTTGTGTTAATTTCAGTATTTTCGGCGATGTCGTTCGGTGGGAGGAGACATTCCACTTTCGACTCTGAGGCACCTATGGTGACTTCATAAAATCTCAAGATCATATATCTGGCCCACTCTCGAAGGTGCAGCGGTGGACGGTGGTGGGGAGTGGTTTCGGGAGGCGGGCGGCCAGCGTGGCGGCGGGCGGGCGGTTCGGCGGTGGTGACTAAGCGGCTCGGGGGTGGGTTTGATGATGATAGCTGAGGCCCTTGATTTACGTATCCAGCGGCTGGAAAATCTAATGACGCGGAGATGAAAAAATCGATCGGTGGCGTGTAGCCTCACCTGCATTACACATGCATACGCATAAGACACGCCGCATGTAGGCGTTCTAACAACGACACATACATAACATACCTGCATACGCATGCTGGCGTGCAACAACGACTGCGATACACATGCACTCACGAACAAGCCGCACATACGCACCCATGCATGCACACTGAAAGCGAACCCTTGCGCGCGCACCCATGCATGCAACAACAAGCAACACCCTGCACACACGCCTTTTCGCCGCGCTGCATGCACATCACCGCGATGCAAGACCTGCGCTTAGCTACATGAAAAGATGAAGTCACACTCAATGAACAACCATCGGTTTATGAAATGCCGCTTCTAACGCCTGGCCCACCAAAGGTTCCTCTGCTTCTGCCTTGCCTGCGTTGGGTCAGCGACATGCAGGCCATGCACCCAAAGATCCCTACGTCGGTTGGAAGAGCGATGCGGTGTCCTAGGTCGAGTCGGCGCCACTCACATGCCTTTGGCTGAACGCCTCCGTGCCGCATTCACCGCCTCCATGAAACCTGCCGTGTGGGCGAAACCCCACCTCTGGACACCGCGTCCGTTCATGACCGGTGTCGGTGTCAAAACGGCGGATCTCGGTGCGGGGTCCGAACTGTGCGTCTAGGCGGATGGTAACAAGAGGCGAGGACCACGATGTTTTACCCGAGTTGGGCCCTCTCGATGGAGTAAAACCTCGTCTGCTTGATTAATATTGATGATATGGGTAGTACAAGAGTAGATCTACCACGAGATCAAGGAGGCTAAACCTAGAAGCTAGCCTATGGTATGATTGTTGAGATGTATGTTAGATCCCTACGGACTAAGGCCCTCCGGTTTATATAGACAGGAGGCTAGGAGTTACTGAGTCGATTACAATGGTAGGAGATCTACATATCCGTATTGCCAAGCTTGCCTTCACGCCTGAGGAAAGTACCTTAGGACACAGGTAAGGTCTTCAATCTTCTATCTTCGTAGTCTTGGAGTCCGGCGGATATTGATAGTCCGGCTGTCCGGACACCCCTAGTCTAGGACTCCTCGGTAGCCCTGAACCCGGTCTTCAATGGCGATAAGTCCGGCGTGCATAATGTTGAGCATTGCAAGGCGGGTTCCTCCTTGAATAATTAGGGAGAAGATAATGAACACCGAGGATAGTGTCAAACTCTGCAAAATAATTTCCACATTCCATAGTAGAGAGAATAAAAGCATATGCTTGACTCAATCTCTTGGCGTATTATCGGCGTGACATCACCCCGCAGCCAAACCTTCGTTTGAATTACCATACCACCTCGGCCACGTTTAGCGAAGCGGTTTCATTAACGCGTCTTGTCGAGCGAGATCGTGTTCCCTTATTCAGGATCCTCATCAATACGTGCATAGGTAACCCAACCGTTCCGTTGCCACACCTCCTCTATCGAAGGGAATCTCAAGCGGTCCGGAGGCGACCCTTGGTATTTCTTCCACTTTATAAGAGGACCAAGGCCTGTCCTTGTTCTTCAATCCGCGCCGAATCTTTCCTCCGCTCCCGGTTCCAACACCTAGAGCCTTGATTCGGCGCGGATCCTCAACAATGTCGGCTCCGACCTCAGGGCGGTGGATGCCCTCCTCCGTCACGGAGGAGGACATAATGAATTTGCGTGAGGCCAAGTACAGCCTCTGAAGTTTCGCACAGGTTACTGCCCAGGGCAGAACCGTGCTAGCCCACGAGCCCAGCGAATCGTCATTTAAGTATCTCACCTCCGTAGAGAGTTAGGCTTCCAGCAGCGGATCCCCTATGAGAGGGCTCTGTTCTACTACGGGCTGGATTTCCACGACTTGGCTCCGAGTCCATCCTCCACATCTCCGCATTTATTATTGTCTGCGAAGCCTTCCTCCGCGTCATCCCCACTTGGCATATGGCTGAAAACCTTTAAGGTGGAGCGAAGATGATCGAGGCGTCAAGCGAGTGTGCCCAAGCGACCATAAGCAAGAAGGTCGATGCCCGTGGCAAAGGTTCCTTCAAGAGGCTGGGATTATGGCGGCGAGGTGGTTTTATCACTGCTCCAAGGGGCGACAAGCAAAAGCCGCCGCCCATTCATGGGACCTCCACGGCAAGCGATGTCGTGGGTCGACCAAGGCTCAAGCGGGGGCCGTCGAAGGCGTGCCTTCAACTGCGGGCGGATTCGAGACCTCCAAGCGAGGAGATCGACTGATCAAGGTGATCTGAGTTATGCTAATCAGGCATCTTCCGCCACCCAAGCGTCGTCCTCTCCGTCTATGGGAGTACAATCCGGAGGATCGTATTCTCAACATTTTATGGGTCGTCACTTACGGAGATGTACAAGCTGTTCTTGGACCTTGGTGGCGTGTCGGTTTGGCCGAGGGCGAGGCCTAAGCGCGATCGCCGGATACTCGGTAATTAGCTCGAGTCCGGACATTCTATTTGTATGCCTTTCAAAGTTCGTCTCTGACCCTTTGTTCTTTCTACGGGGAATGGGTGGCGCGATCAAAGGCTGATAAGGTGTCAGCCCCCCTCGAAGACCGCCACTTGGAGCCCGTCTTTGGTCGAGAATGTTGGAGGTTGCGCCTGAGAGGGGCGGCGGAAATGAAGGAGCTAATACTTTGCGAAAAGGCGTGAAGAGGAGGAACCAGAACCCTCCTTAAAGGGAAAAGGACCGCCTCAGAAGATCCGGAGGCCAAAGCCCTAAGCGTGGGAAGAAATCCTCACGAAGTCCGTCCGGAGAGAATCGAGACGGCAATCATCGCCGAAGGACCAGCTCTCCAACGAGCCGTAAGTATAAAGAGGAAGTTAATTAATAAAGAAGTACCTTCATTTGTGCTATACAGGTAACGAACTATTTATTTGTGATTCGGATCTGCAACCTTCTCGAGATGAGTTCATCTTGAGGACCTTCTTAGGAGATGATGGAAGCGATCGCCTCCGTCTGGCTGCGCCGCCCGGATGAAGGCGGCGAGCTGAAGTGTAAATCACGGGCGTCCCAAAGTCGGAGGGCGAGGAGTTCGGCACCCACAGTGGGCTGGAGGAGAGAAGAGTGCAGCGAGGCGTCCATTTGAGAAGATCACGTGCGTTAATCGTATGGTGATTGGAAGAGATTCGTCGGCTGGCCAGTTAAATGTCGCCATGAGCTTCTTTGGCGGGATTTGAGGTATCTTGAAAATGGTGCACCTTTGTCCTTTAACAGGTTTGCATATAAAATCGCATACTGTATAGATAGTAGCCCACTGAGACTCGGTAGGTTACCGACCTTGACAGCGTAGCCGAGATCAAATCTAATGAATTGAAGTCCGTCGTTCCTATCACGGTGGCGGATGGTCGAGGCTAGCCGGACTATTGAGTTTCCGAGCTAGCTCGGCAGCAACGTGTGAGATGAGGACATCGCACTTGTCGGCGGCGACTTAATGAGTCGCAAGGTAAGATAGTTCTCCTTGGCGCTTTATTGAGTGGGTCAAAGCCCGCCTCGTCGTTATATGTTGTTTATCTGAGGCGGTTGCTGCTGCTGTGGAGGAACCTTCAGGCGAACTTGCTCTAGCTAAGGCAAGCCCGAAGAAGTGTGCTTGCTGCCTCAAAGTGACCGAGGTTGAAAAGCGAAAAGCGGCGCCTTGCCTAAGCAGAGCGGAGGTGTGCAATTGGCCTTGAAAGTAAGAGATGCTACCGACCGCAATGAGGCTCTTGAAAAGGAGGCGGTTATCGGGATGGAAGACCTGAAAAAAGGCACCGCGAAGCCAAGGATGCCCGCTCTGCAATGGACGGGCTATGAAGGAGACTCATGGCCGGAAATCATGGTGGCAAGACTTTACGATCGTCGCGGTTTATGGATGCCAGAACCGTCGCTCAATTTGGTATTTTGTGGAGTTCGGAGGATCCGTATATGGACTTGGCTGATGCGGTCTGGTGATGTCGTTAAGCACTTACGGGCAGGGGGATCACGAGGCGGAAGAGTTATATTGGTCTCAATTCCACAGTCCGGATCGCCCTCTTCGGTTGGCCAGACGGAGTTGGCGAATGGGCGAACTAAATAGACTGTCCGATTGGCCATGGTGACATCTTGGCCCATATGCGGCGAGAGGTCAAAGCGACGAGCTACTTGGCCTCTGCAGCAATTCCTTGGGGGTGCCGCACATCAAGGAGATGAAGCAGTCGGCCTGCATCGTTGTAAGCGGATGGCTCTGGCCCATGTGAAAGCGCGATGTCAGGAGATGGGCGCCACGCTATTCTTGCCTAGGGTTCGGATGGAAACCGGCTTCTGCGAGCATTATTTGGGGAAGTTATGCGTGGCGCTCGTGTAATAAGTCGCGATGCTCAAAAAATGTAGCGTTCAATTGAGCGCATTAACTTGTAGATCAATGATTATAGTATGAATACTTTTTATATTTGTGCTTCCAAGTAGTAAAACTTCTCTGTGCGGCGTTTACGTATACTTGTGTATAACTTTGAAAGATCGAGTCTTGACTGGCCCCCTCGTACAAAGTCTTTGGGGTGTTACGCAAAATAAGCAGCGTTTTCACATAATCCGACATCTCGGTCTGTTATAAGGAGGTGGTAGCGTGGCGAAGCAGGGCAATCGGACTATAATGCTTTATCTCTTTCACTTAGCAGTGGGCTCGAGGGTGGGGCTACGATATAGCTGATGACACCGCACATCTTCGGATTCGAGTGCGTATGCACTGGCCAAGGAAGCGGTCCTTCGTCCATGCGAAATTCTAAACATTCCGATAGTCGATCAGTGGGTGACGGACTCTCATTGCATCATAATGATCGGTTTTTAAACTTTCTCTCTTGAGGTGCTCGACGAAGCTGAGAACTGTCCGATAGTTCTCCTAGTGCGCGTTAGCCAAATCTGAGCGTAAGGCAGCAAAACACAGGGCGGGACAAACCCAACATTTGACCAAAGACATGATTGGGGCTGATGCATATAATGCCTAACTTTCGAGGCGCGAACACTCCGAAGGTGTTAGGACTTTATAATAATAGGCGAATTATGCCCTAAGCCCCTAGTGTCGAATGCGGGCATGGTCTTACAGCGGCGATGCCAAAGCGTTAGGCTCCGCTTTGGCTATAGGAAGAAACCAAGGGAAATGTAACAACAAGAGCAGTGATAAAAAAGGTCTCTGCGAGGGTCTTAATCTGAAAAGAATCCTTGCAATGGGTCCCTCTTGCGCGTTAGCGCTGTTTCTCCGTTGCGCCATTATCGGGGCAGGTAAGCCCGTTGTTCATCGTAGAAAAAGAGAGCGTTTAGTTTTAGAAAGCAGTTAGTGCAAAAATATGCAAAAGAATAAATATAAATAATTAAAGCAAGGTTTATATGAAACGCATGGTCCGGTTGTCTTGTAGCCCTTGTGAAAGGTATGCGGCTAAAGGAGCCCCTAACTTTCTTTGAGTCGGATGATCTATCTCCGTCGGGGTCTTTAAGTGACCTTCGCGAAATGGCGCCATGTGGACGAGCATCTTGACTTTAAGAGGCAGCGTGTCACGGTATGGCGTTGAAGCGGACAAAAGCCTTCGTCCCAACGATTGCTTGATATTCACTTTTAAATGGGGCGATATGGAAAATTAATTTTTGGCATCGAAAGTTGTTGGCGATCCGAACCACGACTTCTAATAATATCGAGCACATGCACTTGGCGTAATGTCACAGCGTCCTCCTTTGAAGGAAGTGCGGTGTGTCGAATTTTGGTAGGGTCTATCCCCATCCAAGCGGATTGTGTTTGAATATAGCGAGGTTTAAGTCCTTGCCTCCGTCCATTAGGGCGTTTGTGAAGTGTAATCCGTCTATGATGGGATTCAATATCGAAGTCCGTCGCGTTTGAGCAGCAGGTAGTCGGTGGTGAAAGTGATTGGTTTGATATCAATCTCTATGGTTTGCTAGGTTGGACCGTCGAAGCTCTTTTTAGAAAGTGCCGCCTTTGTTTTCCGTGTCCTCACATGAAGTGAGTTCTTGCTTTGACCCCTTGTGGGAAAGTCTTTTGTTTTCCGGTGCCTATCTTTGGCGGGGGTTTATCTTCTTAAACAGCGTTGAGCCTTGTGTTGGCGTTTAATCAATTTGGACTGTTTGAAAACCCAACAATCCTGTGGGTGTGATTTGCAGGGCCTTAGGAAGTGCTTGTGGATTTGACATATCCGACCGAATTTTATGTAGGTTAGGCGGTTAAATCCTTTGTCATCCTTGAGAGCTGAGTTTTATGATTGGGCGCGAGCTTTTGAATCCGGCGTTAAGCTACCGTGCTCTTTTGGCTTTTCTCTTTATTTGGCGCTGCTCCTTTCTGCGCCATGATTTCTGTTCCATCTCTTATCTCCGGATGTACTCGGGTACGCTAGTCTTTGCTTCTTGCTAATACTATCCTCTCCCGCCTGAAGCGGGTCATGAGAGCTTATTAATCGGTCATTGTCCTCGGTTTCTCTGACCGAGGTGCACAACAAACCATTACGTCTCGGACATTGTGCTTGAAAGCTGCTAAAGGCTTGGCGTCCGAGACGATCGACTATTTAGTTCTTTTGGTAGAAACCTCTTCCAAATTTCATGGCCGACTCTCGGGCTGTTGAGTTATATGACTTAAATCATACGCATCGGGAGGGCGGACATAGGTCCCTTGAAAATTTGCTCGCGCTTCCTCGAGCTCTTCCCAACTTCAAACGGTGTTTTGGGAGGCTTTTGAGCCAATGACGGGCTGGCCCTTTGAGCTTGAGGGTAGATATTTTATGGCGTGGAGATCGTCTCCTCGGCCATATGTATGTGCGATATATAATCTTCTATCCAGACTCCAGTGCATTGTTCCATCGTGAGCCTCTATGTTTATGGGTTTAAACCTCTTTGGAATTCATGATCCAGCACCTCGTCGATGAAACATAGTGGGTGTGTGGCGCCCTGTGCTTGTATGTACATGCCGTCGGACACTTGACGTGTTGCTTTGCTTCTTGGGGCTTTCTTTTTGGGTCAAGTAGATGGACTGGCTTGAGCCGACCAGGACGGTGGGGCTCTATGGCCTCCTCGTCAGGTCTGGAAGCAACTTATGCTTGGTAGCTCTTCGATTTATGGCCATTGCGTGTTGCTCTGCGGTTTTAGTACTTTGCTCCATCTTATTCAGGCGTGTCTTCCGCTGTTTTGAGCTTCTTTTCCTTCTTGAGGCTTCTTCTGTAGCGATGAGCTGTGCTTAAAAACTCTTGTTCGGCGGGGTCCTCGGGCAGACCAGTTAATAAATCATTGAGGCTTGTTTACGTCTTGAAGGAGTTATATAGTTATGATCCTCAACCTTTTCATCTGCGCCCTTCGTGAGGGCTTGTACGCATCTTCTGCGCTGAGTCTTCTTTGGAGGGGTTGTCTTGACACTACGGGGTATTGTTGTTTCTGTGCGAAATCTATATTCTTCTTTGTAAGCGGGATTTAGGCGGCGCCGTTGGCCAACGCGTTTGGGCTGCTTCTTTAAAGATGCGCCTCCATTGCTTGTTCGCCATCCCTTCTTTTGGGGTGTCCACCATGTATCGTCATATGTGAGGTGGCCTTCGATTGCCTGTAGGTGCTGGTTCTGTTAAATCTCCGGCATAAATGTCCATAAGCGTCGATGTCTTGGTCGTAGTCTAGCATGTCGGTTAAGTCCTCGGCGGTGGCTACAAAGTGGGTGGTGGGTGGGATCTGAATTTCTTCGTCGTCAGAACTCCAACCATCTGGCACTTGATCCGGCGGAGACTCTTCGATAGCGAGAGATGCTTGATGAATTCAGGATATCTCGCCAAAAGCGAGTCTTTGGAAAGATGTCATGGCGGTGAATTCCATAGCTGGCGCCCAATCCGGATCGATTAGGCGGGCGCGAGGCTCGGAGTCTGCAGCGCGGTCCGGCGCCTCGGAATCCACCAGTTCGCGAGGACAAGATTGGTATTCGGCTCCATCGCCGTGGATGTTGAAGCCCAGTGGCGTCTATCCACAGCCCTCGATATAAAGCTGATCGGCTCCGGGCTGAGTGGCCAAAGCGGATCGAGTGTGGCCGCAAAGCAACATGTCGGTGGCGAGCTAGATCATGCCCATAAATCACGGTCGCGTGGCTTAGGCGTGGCTCGAGTCCGTCGAAGATCAAGTCTCAGCGGTCATTGGCCATGAAGTTTAAGCTTCGAATCGACTGGCGGCCAGGGCGTAACTTTTCGATCTGCTCGGATGGCCAAGAAAATTGGCCCTGTGATGCAAAACGCCCGAATCTGAAGATCTGTCAGGGAAAAAGTCTCACTGGACGGCGTTGATGGTTGAAGATGCCATCGAGCCTATCGGTGGCGACGCGAGCAACTCTCAATAAAGCACCAATGTCGGTGTCAAAACCGCGGATCTCGGGTAGGGGTCGGCTGTGCGTCTGGCGGATGGTAACAAGAGGCGAGGACACGATGTTTTACGGAGTTGGGCCCTCTCGATGGAGGTAAAACCCTACATCACCTGGAGTTAATATTGATGATATGGGTAGTACAAGAGTAGATCTACCACACGAGATCAAGGAGGCTAAACCCTAGAAGCTAGCCTATGGTATGATTGTTGAGATGTATGTTAAGTCCCTCACGGACTAAGGCCCTCCGGTTTATATAGACACGGAGGAGGCTAGGAATTACAGTCGGTTACAATGGTAGGAGATCTACATATCCGTATTGCCAAGCACCTTCCGCCCAAGAAAGTACCTTGGGACCGACGAGGAGTCTTCAATCTTCTATCTTAGTAGTCTTGGAGTCCGGCGGATATTGATAGTCGGCTGTCAGGACACCCCTAGTCAGGACTCCCTCAACCGGTGGCGTTAAGCATAGCGCCGGTAGAGCTTCTCCCGTCCGTCGTCTATTTAATATCCTATTTAAAGAATGCGACAACAGCCAAGAATACGCACACCTCCATGATCCCTATCTCCTCCACCATTTTGTCCACTCTTACAATGGCTTCTGAAGAGTAGTTATTACTGCATCCAAGCGGCTGGGTAGCCCGCGGGATCTGAGGCCTATGCAGCTCGCTGATCCACCTCCTCCCTCGCCCAGGCGGGCAGTTGCCGCCCCAAGCCGGTAGCGGTTTCTCAACTCCCGCTCGAGGCTAGCTCGAGGAGGAGCGCCCGAGCGTCGTTGCTACCGTCACGCCGCTGCCTCGTCACCGCGTCTCCCGTTTACGTGGCGGGAACTCCCATGCTTGGCGTGCGCGCCATGCTGGCAGCGATAGAAGCCGGGTGCGGCGGAGGCGGCGAGCGGTGGCGGAGCCTCGCGTCCGCCGCCATCATCGAGGAAAGTAGAACACGGAGGCCGCCGCCTCCTGGGTCCCATGAAGGCCACCGCGGGCGCCCGGCGTACCGCAGTGTCTTGCGGATCCTTTTGTTGCGAGGCGTCGACCCGCATGGGCTCCTGAAAAGGGTCGATGTTAGGATGAACTTCGGCGATGCGGCCATGGCAGTAGTGGCGGTGATGAACTCGAACGGTGCCATCCACCATCATCTTGGCACCAGCGAATGATATCGAGTTGGGAAATGGGGAAGCGGCAGTCGCTGCTTGCGAAGCATATACCTCCGGGGCTCCGGCGGTCCGTGATCGTCTTTGGGACATGAGAACACAAATCGATCGGCGGGTGACCATTTAGGCCATGTATTATATACATGTGTGTTGTCAGAACTAGCACCAGCGTAGTTCATTTGAATGTAATGAAATCCGTCATGTTTGTGTGAAAATCGGTTATTTTATATGATTTCCATCGTTGTTTATATGAAATACTCTGGTGGTTGCGTGAATGAGTATCGGTTTGTCTCGTGTTTGCGTGAATTTACGTCCGGTTGGTTGAGTTCTGTCATAATGTGTGCGGCTACAGATTGGATAAGCGTAATTTGGGTGGCGGTCGATGCAGGCGGCTCGAGTGGCGTTAATGGGACAAAAACACAGCTCGTCAATGAGCTTCGTCTCAACGTCTTGTATTTGGAGGATGCATAGCAAAGGCACCGGTGGACAAAAGGTCGCCAATATTTTGGCTACCACTGGCAAATCAAACAGCCCCTCCCACATGATTCAAATCCCTCGTTCATTGTGGAATTTTGCCATGTGTTGTTTTCATGGACTAGCAAGATGCCCGTGCATTGCCGGAACATCAAGATGCATTTTTTACAAACTCCGCATGCATGCAAGGGATAATTAATGTCCTCCTTTGCTAGTACCACGAGGCAAACACCATTAATATTGCATCGATTAGTGTTAGTGGCCTTGTATATGCACCAAATTGTAATTTTGATAGTGGCACCTTGTATATAAAATGGAGGGATAAATATGAGAGATAAGGTGAGGAGGAGTGGGGCATGGTGCCGTGGTGGTGGTGGTGGTAGGGATTGGGCGGAGGCATGGGGATGGGCCAGGCGCATTATGTCTAGGTTTGTATCTCTCACACACACCCCATGTAGGTGGGGGCGTGCCTGAAGAGAAGAGGTGCATACGGCCACTATACTCCGTCTCTTTCCCAACCACACACCGGGTGCAGTTGGAGCTCATTTACATGCTGAAAAGGCAGTACGTGGTAATTTGGCATGTGTCTTGGTTGTCCACTTGGTGGAGGGAGGATCGTCTACCACGGGGTGAACAAACAAATTGCAACTTAGCGTTATGTTAAATAAAAAAAGAGCCAAACCATGTGGGGCCTACCTTAGAGCAAGGCTCTATACCTTTGGAGTACTTTTGATGTGTCCGTCAACTCATGAGAACCAGGAGAAACTTGCTTAGTTCACCGTCTCCCCCACCCGCGTCTTGTGGTGGCTCATGAGGATGAGGTGAAAGGCTGGAGTACTCTATGCGCCTTCGCCCGCTCCCTCGCCCTTGTGCAGTGGCTCATAACCGAGAGAAAATTTTACTACTCCCTCCGTTTACTCCTCGTCCCTACTACGTACTTTGGTTAGTACTCCTCTATTTACTTATAAAGGCCACTATAAAAAATACATTTGGATCTATACAAGGCCACAAATAATGTCGAGACAAAGTTACTACTCCCTCCTTTCAGGTTTATGGCTCAATTTGAAAATCTCTCCAACCAAGGTAGGCGGTGAGTGGTGAATTAATTTAAGTAGTTTACACAGTCGCTCGTTTTTCTCAAGTTATGTTTACGAGGCATTAATTAGAGCGAATGCATGAATGACCACTAAATTTCCATGAACTTGTACATGCATTGGTTAGTTTCCTCTTGACCTTTGCTTGCGTCGGGTGATCTAACAGCCTCGAAATCAACATGTAATGGTCTTACTACTCCTCCGTTCCAAAATAAGCGACTCAACTTTATACTAACTTTAGTACAAAGTTGAGTCATCTATTAGACGAAAAATACTAATATAGTACTAAATTGAGACTTATCAAGCGGAAAAGCGAATGTTTTTAGATGAGCCCTATAAACCTGGTGAGTGCGTACTCCGTCGCCCCTTTCATAGATTCAGTAGTATACTCCTCCGTCGGCGCTCCTTTCATGAATTCTGTACTTCCTGTCATGCGACATGTGGGACACATAGCAACCAAGATTCGGCGTGTCAAGCACGAAATAACGGTCGCGAGAACAGCGAGGGGCGCACCCCACTTTGTCTGAGCCCGAGTTAGTAATGGGCAATGAGGCGTCAAATCACAATGCCACACCTTCCCAGACAGACCGAAGCAACCATTATTTCACACTTCGGTTCGACATAATCTCAAACCACGTACTAGTATTATACGCCTCAAAGGACACATCGCATCATGGTACATCATGACACATGGGACGCAATGCCAGGCCATGCTCCCCCACCGATCGCTGGGTAAAATCACCTCATTTTACTATACTTCCTCGGATCGGTTTACTACATGGCATGCGTCGTTTAGGTTGAGAATTTAGCGGCTATATATATATATATGTGATGAACGATCGCTAGCCTTTTAAAAATGTATACTTTTATGCAGTAGTACTCCACTATCGATGGATTGCAGCCATGGAGCAAAATTGAAATTTTAAAAAAGGTGGTACATATAGAGGCGCTAGTCTCCAAATTATGCATATAGTACTATTTAAAAAGCTAGTGCGTGCTTAATTGGGTGCTAAATTCTATTAAGAAATACTAATACTAGTATGTACATCTTGAAGAGTTAAAGTAACAAGAAGAAACATAACATAGCTCTCACAGGGGCTCGGCAACTACACCCCTCAAATTAAACTAAGCACACAGAAATTAAACTATGCAACTAATCCGGTGAACCTTTGCATTAGAAGTTTAGAACGCCATGAACATAGACAACGCCACCTTACTTGGAGTCCACGTCCCGTCCTCGACTTAGTCCTTGTCCTCTTCCTCTTGGCGATACTTCTTTGCTCGAACCGCCAACTTGGCTGTTGCTCTTCATCCAACCCTTGTAGATATTAAAACAAAGGTAGCCATCCATTCACACATCTTTGGATGTGGTCTATATCTAGTACATTCAGCTGCCATGCATAGCGATGAAATGTGTAATGAGGTTTCTCCGGTTTTGATACGAAGGATGAACCAAGCATGCTCCTCTAGAAGTGACATTGAGGGCTGACGAGAAGGCACCGACCAATTACGGAGGTCGAAGGGGTTGCCTACAATGAGAACCTATCCGACGACGAGAATTCTTTATGCGTTCTTAAAGTCTCTGATATGAATTTGACTGTGTTTTGTCCTCGAGGAAGTTCTTAAAATCCGGCACTCAGCGTCGGCATGGCATATGTGGTAGACCAAGCAAGCGTATATGCATGCAAACACTGGATCACGGCGGGCTTCTTCCCTCTTTGTCCTTTAGATCCTTCTCTCGTCCTAGGACTGTGGTGTACTCAACATCTAGCCAGCGACCCTCATCATGTGAGTTTTCGAACATGTGCGAAGGCGAAAGGCATCCTTTCACCGTCGGAAATGCGGGTGTAGATATTGTCGAACTCATCGCGGTGATGGTTCTAACCTTGTACTCACCGCCGATCGGGGAGATTTGGGGCGCCATGGATTTGGGAGGAGGTTAGGATTAGTGGAAGCTGCCGTAATGTGAATGGGCCAGGAGACTAGGAAGCGAACCGCCGTAGTATTAAGGGCGTGCGAGAAAAGTAGGAGGCGAAGCTGCCCGGCGTGACGAACAGCGGGTAGTGGTTTTCCATTCTCCCATGATCACGGGCTTCGAGAGCCCTTGGATATCGGATCAAGCGGTTGCATGGCGTGATTCTAGACCTATGGGTGAATATCCTATCACGGAGGTTATTCTTAAAATTTTAGCAACAGCATCGACCGTTTGATCTCGAGATCCAAGGGCTGCCCGCAGCCGTATCATGGTCGCGCCTACCACGACCATCGCGTCGCTTTCGGCGTGGTCAGCGCCCTTGGAGATTTAACATGGTGCGTTAGGCTATCGATGTTGGCATGTCATACATAGTCATCTTAGTCACTCATACTACAACAAGGTTGGCTATAAGGTTGGCTATAAGTGTATTTTTTACTCCTCTCTATCTCTTTCTTTGTACTCCCTCCGTCCCATAATATAAGGCGTTTTTGACACTAGCTAGTGTAGTGTCAAAAATGTTCTTCTATAGTTCACCTGAGAATACTAGTATTAATGCATTTGCCAAGGGTGACCTCTTCAATGAAATGGTGTTGCAAAGTTTGCTTCATTTAATTAGCTATAGACTCAAAATTGTCTTTTCACCTAGGTACCGCAGCGCTTACACGTTTCTTCCTTGGGTCACAAACTAGTCTCTCTCTTCTTGATTAACTTGCCACATGGACTTTATGCCTATGTGGCAAGCTTAAGCTTTAATAGGAGCAAGTAAGTACAATAGTCGCTTTACATGGCATTTTGCATATGTGGAGAAAGAGGCAAGGAAAAAGTGGAGAAGTGGGCTCTCATGCAAGAGCCAGCCTCTACTACTACATGGTGGAGCATTGGGAGAGGCACACTGTGGAAGTGGTCAAGAATCGGGAGACTCACGCGGTCATAAGCCTTAGTAGTTAAAATGATAATGGCAAGTCAAATCACGGGGCCCACACTATCCAGCGATAACTTTCTATCAAACCACACAGCCCTATGTTTGCAGCAGCCTACTCCCTCGTCTTCTCGTCTCTGTCGAACCGACTAGGCGTGAACTGCCCTCTACCCGTCTTGGGGAAAAGCCAGCCCTCGATTTTAAATACAACTACTCCCTCACATCCGGATCGTTTGGTTGAAGGTATCGTATGAATGGATTGGGACCATTCAATTTTTTGGGATTGAACCATTCAATTCATGTGTTTGGCTGAATATAAGAGATGAGCTAATTATTTAAGGCGGGACCACCAGTCATGCTCACATAGTGATGCATGCAAAGGTAACCATTTGATTCGACCGATTTGGTTGGGTGGAATGGTTCGATATCTTCAAGGCATATTCTCTTTTTTATTTCGAACCATTCATAGTGCTTTATAACCAAACATGTCTATTTTTGAGCGATCAACCCATTCAAGCCACCCTTGCAACCAAGCATACGTCATCTTACAAAAACCAAATAATCCCACAATACTAGGCGCGATGCATTAACTTCTACCTCGTTTCTTGTTTCTTCACATATCAACCAATAAGAATCAATGATATACTTTTTGTGACATAGTAACTCATATTTAGTTAGTCAAATGGATGACCTAGAACTACGTGCGAGGCCCTATAAACAGGCGCCTACAAATAAAAACGAGGAGCCGAGGAGGGTAGTTCAGCACGTATCTTTTTAGATAAATATAGTCGGGATTCACCAAGGCAAAACCAAGTGGTAGGCTGCTCTGTGGGTGTTGGCGTAACAACTCAAGCAGCGTCGATCCGCACCGCGAAATGGCGGCACATAACGGGACCCCTTTGGCAGGACATGGCTCATCCACCATCTTGTTCCACGTCACGATGCACCAAATTACTGATTTGGAAGCGGTTGGAATTAGAGCACCCGGTCGTAAGCGCTTGATAGTAGAAAATGGCGATGAGGGTTAAATCACAAAGCCCCACCTTTCCGCATTAAGCTGGTAGAGCAGAAGCAACCATCATTTCACTCTATGCGCATAAGAGCATAAAGAAAAGAAAACAATGATGTGTGCGGCGGCTTCCTAGGGCTAGGGTGAGGGTCTCCACTATAGATCCTTTGTTTTGAAAGCGCCTTTTACTACAAATGGGCTTCTCCTCGTTCTCTTGAAGAAAACCGATGATGAGTCGGCGGTAGGGTTTCATAGAGAGTACTGGCGTCGGGGCCACGTCATAGTAATGCGAGTTCAGTGATCAGTCGGCGCCTTAAATATGTGTGGGCCTCTTGGTTTCACGAGGCGAGCGAGGCGGCATTTTGGGTTCGAGGACGGTGGAGATATATACGCATTACAAAAATTGTGTCACGTAGGTTTGATAGAAAGCAATGATGCATAGGCCTGCATTTTGATATACGGGGCAGCGTGAAATTTGCTACTCTACTCAAAACTAGTAGGGGTACACATGTATTGAGCATGAGATTTCGAAACCAAATTATGAATAAATACACACTATAGCATGTAAAGCTTTGAGTCATATATGCATGATATAGATGTTCGTTTAGTTCTTATAATTCATCTCATTCAAAATCAATTAGTTTTATAAAAATGTTAAGATTCATCGGGTTGTGCATTGTAAATCATAAAGTAAAAAACAAATAATGGAAATTCATTTAGAAAAAATAATCAATTATGATACAGAAGATTCTAGAACAAAGGAGAAGTGCTTGTGTATTGAGGTTTGTGCATTATGCTTAAGTTCGACAATGGAATCTTCTAAATTGTACATGTGGCAGATCTGGTGGAATGTTGATGATATCCAACGGCTAGTAGTGCTTGGATTTGCCCATCTCTGCACTGTCGGGTTAGCTTCATCCAGCGACCATCTTTCAAAGTTATTGGCACACTATATAGTTCTTTTGCCATAGTTGCATGTTTTGGAAAAAAGCTACTAGTGGGTTGTACTATCTATTTAGGAATAGAAGATGCATACATGGAAGTTGTAGGGAAAGATATGACATGGAGCATCTCAATTCCTATAGGTAAAGGGATTGGAAAGAGATGTCATTTGGTTCACATCATAGGAACTTTTCTATTGAATCTAGAGATGACATGTATCTCAATTCCTATGAGGATTAGTAAAGAGATGTAATTTGGTTCATATCATAAGAACTTTTCTATGGAATATACGCTAATGTTTATTTTCCTTTGAAATTAAGGGAGTATAGGAATCCATTCATATGAACCAAGTGGCTCTAAAGCTATAGAAATGATATCATGTTTATTTCCTTTGAAATGTAGAGTATATGAATCTATTCCTATGAACCAATTGGCTCTAAAGGAAAAAATCCTATAAAACTCATATCATATAGAGTTCCTATGATATTCCTCGACACTAAAGGATGGTTGAAATTTCTTGGGTGATACGATGGTCTTTCTTTGTAGACTCCTCACCCATCTTTATAGTTACCTATCGAAGATGAATGAAATGATATATCTGAGGTATTCTACATGTGCAATTTGGTACCACGCTTCGGTAAAAGTTTGCAAGGTTCTAATTTTCAATAAAGCTATATACCTTTGCATTTGAAGCGGAGGGAGCTTCGGCGGTTGCTAACACTCATGTGGAAGATTTGTGTGTAGCGAGGAGTGGCTGTTACGTTAAATGACATGGCAGGCCCGACCTTCATCGGATGCCGATCTAGCGGTTCTTGGCGTTAAATCGGGGGAAAAGGCTTGTGGCGTACATTTGTGGGATAATGATTTGAGACACATGCATTGCATTGATCGTGCCCCCTCTCTCACTTCACACCCTCACAGTCACAACTCTCCCGACTCCTCTCTCTGAGACTACTTCCAAACGCCTTCCATCCTCTATCTGCGAGGTGGGCGTCACGCACATATGTGCTATTCACACCTAACCTCGAACTTCTAAAAAACAAAAGATGGCGCTTTACATTTTATTTTAGCTCTACGTTACACACTTATACTATTACTCTTGCGGTGACGTTCTTTGGGCATAGTATATGTTGTACTCTCACGAAGAGAAGCGATGCCTTACGCTATTTCTCTCACACCCACTCATGGTACACGTAGGAGCACATTTTTTTTGAAGCCGTTACAACAAATCACTCCACTATATATAAAGAAGAGGCCTTAGCGCTTGCTTTACTAGGGTTCCTCTCGTTCACTCTCTCATGCTCTCCATATCTAAGCAAGACATAGGTGGCCACACTCTCTCTCTCAGCTCATGGCGGGTCACAAATCCGACCGGACAATCTCGACCGGGGCAGGGGGTGTAGGTGCATCATTCACGTTGTCGTCGGTGGCGTGGGAGGAGACCAAAGGCTGCCCGCACGTCCTGATCGGCGGCCGTGCCGTTCTCTCCGAGAGAGCACCGGCTCGGGAGGGCCTCCGACCCCTTCTTCCTCCCTGCGATATTGTGGCCAAGAAGCGTACCTCCCGATCACAAATCTTTGCCACATCTGCAAGCGACCCTCGGTATATATTCCTTTGAAACCTGCCTTGCTCTCTGCCCCAGCTCTTCCCACTTCCGTGTGGATCCTTTTCTACTTCCGTCCGCTGCAACAACCACCTAAACTTCTACTATTATTAGAAGTAAAGCTAGTTCATACAATGAACTCAAAGCGTTAGTTCAAGCAGGGGAAGAAAGTGGGAAAGTTGTAGCATGAATCTAGGAGTTAGTTCTAAGAGGACGCGGGGAAGTAGTAATATCGTATCCTTTGTTTAAATAACCGTATTTAGTATTTGCATAAACAGGGATATACTGTCTCCATATCGTTTGGGATGTACGCGTCCAAGTATAGTTTCTATCCATGCAATCAAAAGCACACACCTCGGTTTTAGTACAAGCTCGCATAAATGGGATAGCTATCCTTATTCTTCTTGTCGTCTAACCTCCCGTCTTCAAGGTATCCCTACATTGGTAGTAACTAAGGTAGAATGACCAACGCAATCTAAAGAAGCTGATTCATTATGTTTTACTTCACGATTGCGGTGCGAGGGACGGTGGCTAAGCTGCATCCTGGTCAGGAATGCACTTTCTACCAGTTCATCCATGGACGAGGACTAGTAGCATGCGGTTGCCGCGGCGGTTTTTGAATGATGCTGCGGACAAGAGGCATTGTGATTACCTTATTTCTGCAAATAGCGGTTCTTAAATTTAGTGGAATGCACAAGCATTTCAGCTGAGTCGATACTGCTGCATGGTTGAGTTCAGCATTCGTTTGAGACCACAGTTATAATTAGTTATTACGGAATGAGAGAACCTAACCACGGATGGTGGCGACAAGAAAAACAGAGTGAACTCCGGAAATTTAAGCTCTTTGAGGAGGCCTTTACTCGGAGAAGCCTTGCTTGTTTTTCCTGATTTGTAAACCTTCTCACAACTTTGTCTTTTCCTATGAACTAGTATATGTTTGTTATGTTCTATGAATCATTGAGATGTATAAAATTGCTTAACTTATGCTTTTCAATATTTTTATGAAGATGAGTTTAATTGTGAGTGTTCCACATGAGTGCTTTGGACTAGTGTGTGAGCGTTTGGAATTTATTACATTGTGGCCTCAATTAGCTGCATGAACCTTTGTAACAAGATACATAGTAGTTGCTTATATGTCGAGACATGAGTTGTTGATTGTTAGCTGGTCGATAGCCTAGTGTTGAAGCGATCTGAGCCAATGTGCCGTGTTTTGCTATTGGCTTTACAAGTGGGGTAGCATAAACGGTGTTTACAAGTACTTATGTATACGTCGGTATGCGGTTCTTGAGCGAGGCTCTATTTCATCAAAACACACTTCTTTGCTCGTATGATAAACCGTGACAACTTATGTCTTACCATGCCATATTCATGAAAAAACTAGTGAGGGCGCATACATTTGGCAGACAATTATGATGGTTCTCACATGATTCCGCAGGCACACAAAAGTAGCGGCGGTTCCATAGGCGGATTCAAAACGAGGCACTAGCCCCGGAGGGGTCGATATGACCGCAAGGTTGAGATATAGTAGACACAATCCAAACTACTATTAAACACTAGTTGAGGCAACTATTTCATGCCTCGATCTAATTTGGGCTGGACACAAGACGGACCTTGCCATGAACATCATCGAGGCGTCCATGCCAGCTCAATCCTGAACCTTCACAAAGACAACCTTGTGGCCTTGCCATGATAAACTTGTTTTTGGAGGCATGCCACGTCATCTTCGCGTATAAGCTTGACAAGAACGATGTACCTCACAAGCGAAGGAGTAACTTTGAACTTCTTGTGCTTTAGTACACACAGACAAGATGCACGACAGCGGTGAGGCTGGAATACAACTCTTCATTGGTATAACATAAATGGCTTCGAGGATCCAACAGCCTAAGAACTCTGTTTTCCCGGTGCATATATTCAGGTGCGTGCGCCTCATAGCGAGTGACATGCACAACCACACAATCCTTATGCGCATCGGGGCTCTAATTGAAACGAAAACAAATTCTGAATTGCTTTTCGATATAAGAACCACAAGTTATTTAAACCACTATGTATAGCATGGCATTGAAGCTAATAAAATTTTGCATTATTAATCACCACATACTTCCTTTTCTAAAAAATCACCACACACTTAGATGAAAAACCACAATCGAGATCGGCAGAAGAAATCACTTTGGGCAGCTTAGCGGGGGGGACACATCCTCGAAGGGAAAACTGCTCCTCTGATTGCCACGGCTGTAACCTCAAGCGAGGCGTTGACCATCTCGATGAGTGGCCGTGGGCGTGTCACAGGGATTCGGCTCGGTGGTTGCCTCCATCTTCTTAGAGCTCTCTGTCTCGTGGGGATCAGCCTCCGCATCTGCTCCAATATCGAGATCTTTGCACATTCTCCTTGGTCCATCATGAAGCCAGCGAATACTAGGAGACCTTGAAAGGAAAACACAATCGCAATGACAATGAACACAAAAAGAGAGTGAGGATCGGTTCTTGCTTTGCAAAAGTTCTTTTTCTCACGAACAAAAATATACCAACATCACGGATCCGCTTACCTTCCCTTCGTTGGGAGAGAAGAGCGATTAGCGGAATCACGAGTGTTGCCTTTCTTGAAGACCGAGGGGAGAAGGGGATTGACGAGAGTGAAATGATGTTTGCTTCGTCAAAGTCAAACTTAGGCTGCGGGAGAGGTGGGGTTTTGTAATCTGACGGCTCGTTACTGCAGCAGCTCTCTGACAAGGGAGTGACTCTCACTTTGCATCTTTGCCTGCTAATTTGGTGGATGGCTTTTGGGCCCCAGCTTTGCATAGCCCGCATGTCGATGAACAAAGTATAGCGGCATTGAGTGAGGGAGATGTTCGATGACCTAGGAGGCAGCGAGGCGGTGGAATGTCTCCCTTTGTACTAGTAGTAATTGTTTTTTGGGTAGGCTGTAGAGTGTCTCCAATGTACTAGTAGTAATTGTTCTCTACGGGCCCAAGACAAAACAAGCGAATCCACACTAGTAAATAGTAAAATCAATTCAAAGGCGCTACCCACACCCAGCACACGCCCCCTCCCCCAAAAAAAACACAGGTGCTCTTCTTCCTCCTCGCTCCCACCCACCTCGTCAGCTCATTCTCTGAAACCCCAGCTCCCCTTCTTCCTCACTCCTCTGAAAACCCCAGCACCCCTTCTTCTTAGCTACTTTTACAACTAGGCTCGTCATTTGTTACTCTACTCAAATCCGTGGCGGCCTTGGCCTTCTTAGGGAAAATGGGTCGGTGACCCAGCACCAAGACGATGAGCTCCTTGGCCGCGCCTATTAGATCCCTTTGGCGGGGAAGCGGCGACCCCCTTGGATCGAGGAACCCGTAGAATCTTGGGTGGACCGCATCAGGATCTCACAGCCGTCCTTGAGAGATCATCTCGCTTCTCCCACAAGGATTCTTGTCGCACCCAATCCTCTCAATTCGGTGGCGCCCTCTATGCGCCGTCTATAATCTCGGTAAATCGCTATCTCTCTTCAATGATTTTGAAATCCCAGAGCCATCATCTCCTCCCACGGGCTCTGTTCAAAGCCTCTGCATCCCGTCATGCTACGAGCAAGCATACCATGCCGAATGGTGGGCCTTTGGTGAAATCCCGAATTCACGAACTACAGCTGCTTGAGTTCTACTATTCCCACAAATCACATACCACATCTGAAGCCATGGAACTTGGCCCTCGGCACGATGTCCATCTTGCGGTTTTCCTCCTCTCTCCACCGCCACCTTTCTTGTGTGCTACATTCAGACAATACGGTACTAAACCGACTCCCATTTCTCAAAAACTTTCATTTGTGCGGGTTGTATATCGGAGGCCTCATTGCATAGCATCATCCTCCAGTTGCCCTGCTTTTGGAGTGCTTGTGCTGTTTTCCTGATTAAATTGGTTGTCTCCAAATAAATCGCCTAACCTTGTAAATTGGAATTTCTTTTTGTGGAGGCAGCTCATCATCAAGATGCCCCTTCACTTCAAAGGTTGATCCTTGATTCTAGTTATTCACCGTTGCAAATAACCGTCCTCTGCGCCTAAGGGGACCTTGGGTGTAATACATGATCTCGTGCTCATTTTAATATGGTGTTTGGCTCCACAGTTCTTCAGGTACTTTATATTATCATCTACACTTGTAACCATATGCTGCATTTTAAATTTCTGCGCATAATTTATATATCATCTTGGAGTACACATTTTGTACTAATATTATGTTCTATGCTAAATGAAGAGTTTCTCCATGGATGGCCTATCAATGGTGCTGGATTCTGTCAAGATCTTATATATCCAAATGAATAGTTTTGATATGAACAAGATTATTGGCTTCCTGTAATGCTTTCCATTGCGGAGAAGTTGTATATAAAGGTGATAGTTTCACGCACATTGGAAGCCATATAGTGTACTAAATTAACCGTTCATTGTTGCTCTTTCGACACTCTTCTTTTAGACCTTGCTTGTTTCAATTTCCATGTCTATTTAAAGACGGCCAGAGGTGAAAAGTTATAACCAATCGGTGGATTTAAGATCGGGATTTTCTCACTTCTCATGAGATTCGATTGAAGACAATAATGCTAGAACGATATGTAGCCAACCGTGCAAACACAAGATTTGTCACATTCTTCCTCTTGAATCGAGGTTACTATTGTCCATCGGGCTTAAGTTTATCAGCGCATGGTTTTGTGGATGGGTATGTCGAAGAGCAAAAAAGGAGTTTTGGGCAAAAGCTTACGAGCGTGCGGGCTTCTATTTACAACATATTGTGGTCATAATCGAGTAAATTTTACGATCCGGGATGTTCATTCTATGGACTGACCGATCCATTTTTGTGACTGCTGAAAGCGGTCTTTGGAGTTAGATGTTGTTGCCCTTTTCAATCTGGTTTTTGTAAACCCGATGAACAATCAACCCTCGTGCTTTTATGCAGGTTTGTAGTGGAGTTAGATGTTCCTTCCCTTTTCAACTCGGTTGTATGTTATATTTTCTTTGAAACAAGGCAAATGGCTTTCATTCGTTTAAGTTAGAGTGCAATATTGTAACAAATCACAACCAAGGAAATAACATCACTCCGCCGGCTGCTTGAGCTCACTATGCATTCTGAAGCCAGTGACTAGCCCCACCACCCCCCAGTCAACCCTCGTACTCCCCTCACGTCGGGGACGGCCTTTGCGGCTCCTGTTCGTTCCGTCAAACCTCGCCGTCGTCCTCTGCCTTGCGGCCTTGGTTCGCTTCGCCCGTGCAGTCGCCCCCTCTTGCGTTGTCGCGTTGTCAACAACCAAGAGAACAAGGAATATTTTGCGTGGAAGGATGCGATAGGACCCACCGCGTCATGGCGATGCCAAGCAAGTGCCTCTATAGTACAAGCCCAAAAATATGGTTCCTCCTAATGGTTGGACATCAGGGGCTCACGCCATTGTCAACATAGTCAATAAGCGAGAGAATTACACTGCGGTGACACGAGGGACCCGAGCAAGTCGGCAGTTTTTTAGGAACAAGCAGTTTTTACGAGACAATGAGGAACAAGCGGTTGTTATTTATACTAGTTTTAGCGGCGGATCAGGGTAACAGGGTGTCTTTGTGACGTCTAGATTTTTACTTATGTTTACCACATCATGAGCCAGTTGTGTTTTTCTTGCTGAAAATGGCTAGCCAGTTCTATTTTTTAAAATACCCAAACAAGGCCTACTTGCTTTATCGGCCCTCTTGGGCTGCAAATGTTTCAAGACAAGGAGAGTTTCATTGGTTTGCCCGAAATGGTCTGTACATTTTTAAAACACATCAAACCGGGAATTAGTTTCACTTTTTCATTACAAAATCTTAAATTCCATTGATTTTTATGTGTGGACAATTATTTTGATTTTATATTTATATAAATTATTTTTCAAAATAGTTTGAATGTGAATCGATATTTTTGGATTAAAAGCAGTTGACCCTTTTGAAATATGCAAAATTTAGTATACTTTTAAGTGGCCACAATATGGGGTGTAATGCTAACAAAAGAAGATGCGCTCCAAAAAATCTTAAGAATTAGCAAATGGGATGTACATTATTAGAAATAATGGCGATGGGCTTTCTTTGTTTTCCGATTTGAGGTGACTTGTCGCCTACTACGAGGTTGCGTATGCTTTCATAAAAAAGGTTGGCCAGACATAGCATACGTCAACTTAGTCAACCTCGAGGCGTGACTTTGGATATCCATCCAGCGGTGTCGTCCTTCTTAAATGTCGCTCTTCATGCTCTAGCCGCTCAAACAAGCCGGGCTGCCTCCTCCTCCCGGCTATCTTTGCGTGCAGAGCATCCGACCCGACCATACTCCCATCGCTGGCCTAGCCATCCCTCTACTCACCCACACATCTGTTATTCTCCGGCGGAGGATGAACGATAAACCCTCGTACTCCTCCGCGTGGAAACAAGCGCAGTATTCCCG